>APFE031123830.1:100494-121477 GCA_000404065.3 Pinus taeda | reverse complement strand
CATTGCCTCTGTGTGCTTGAATTTTGTGTTTTTGGGATTTTGCTAGAAAAATCCCCCACATTTATAACATTATGAAGTTTGGTAAAATGTACGTGCTTCCTTATTTGTATTATATAGGATGGGGGTGAATAATTTCAACCTTGTTCTGAGTTAATTGTTACGGTCATAATGCCCAACCATTTTCAAGCAACTCACTTGATTCACGTGATGTGACTTCTCCTCACACTTAAGCGCACTAAGGTATATGTACTATGGTCACGTGGACAATTTTGATGGTGTCCTTCAGATCAACAAGACTCCTAGAGGTTTATTTCGACGTTGTCTCTACTGAGTTTTGATTCAGCTGCTAACATCTTGATGATGTCATGGTAGCCATCCGAGCCCAAAGGTAAGATATCATCCTCACATACAATAGTGTTTATTTTTTTTGTTTTCCTCGTGGTGATCACCCTTTGGTTCCTAATCTATAACGTTTTTACTATTTGTTGTATTTACTTCCAGATTTGGGTTGAACACCCACTCTAGAATCGTATCGAAGAGGAATGGCATCATCCAGGTGATGTCACCTTAGGGGTTTCCTTACTTTCCTGACCCTTTACTGCTTGGCTTCTCTTTTTATTTTATTTTATTCTCAAGCATGACTCTGGAATTTCTACTTCAGATCAATACTTTGCATAAAAGTTACCTACGACGCTACAGGAAACCCTCCTTGGTTATTGCTTCGGTGGTTTTCTCGTGGGTTTCCCAGCTTTCACAAAATGGCTGCCTCATCCAGCGAAATCTCAACTTTGGTAATTGAGTGCATTGTTTATAGTAGTTTTCACCTGAATTTTGTTTCCAGTGTTTCCCTCCCTTAACCCGAAGGATATTTCCTTTTTTTTTCAATAAGAAAAATCATATTGTATTGATAATGTTCAATTACATATATTTGGAGTAACGAAGGATTAACCCGTATCTATCAGGTATATGCCCAGATCGTAGGGACTGTTATATACAGCAAAGATGACAAAAAGGTATCGAACTGTGGGAGCTATAATAGTTCAGATAGTTCAGATCTTTGAATAAGAACAGATGTAGTGCCTGAAAGGCAGAGAAGATCTTGGACAGAAAACATATGAATCATGGCAAAAGTATAACCTGGAGAGAAACCAAAAGGGAGGCTTAAATGCCCAGAAATTCCAGGAGAGCCTTTATGCGAAGCAGCGTGGTAGAAATGGGACTTCTGAAACTATTAAAGATAGATTCATTTCGCCAAAGCCAGATCGACCCGCAGACAGAAATAAAAATAGAGCGCTGAGAAGCCGACTGTAAGCTCCACCAGAGAAAGCCATCCTGTACAGAGGAGAAACATAGGTGAGGAAAATCCAGTGTTAAGGAAAGATCATACCAGATTTGCATAGATGCTTGACACTGGAAGAACAAGTGGAGGTTTGTTTCCCCAGCAGAAAAACATAAGGCGCAGAGGCTCGGCCCAGTCCATCCACGCTTCTGAAGATTGTCCCAGGATAGATTTCTGTTCTGAAAGAGGAGCCAGGAGAAAAGTACCATCTTGAGAGGGCAAAAGGCTTTCCAAAATGGGAAAGGGAAAAATGGCTGAATAGGTTGAGCCTCCCATAGTGAAAGCGCTGCATATATGTCTTTAACTCGAGAGATATTTCACTACCTACAGGTGTTGAAAGCAATAAAACCAGACAAAACAGGTGTGTTTCACTTTGCTCCTTTTTTATTTTTTGTTCATTTCCAACTTGTGTGTCCATCGGTTAAAATAACTTATATCTACCGTTGTTTGATTTACAGGTAATATTCCTTGCAGCTCAATGGCATTTCGCTGCGCTTCATGAAATGTCCAAGCTTGGTTGACATGGCTCTCCCCTTTCCAGGTTGGTTTCTTGTATGATTTCCTGAAGGAGTTTTCCCTCAAAGTATGAATTAATCACTAGTGCGAAGACAATCCGATTTTAGCGGTTACCCATAGGCTCAAATGTTCTATTTTTCTGGTTCATCAGGTCATGCTATGTCGTTGTCAGGGACTTTAGTAACGTACAACTTCCTTAAAAGTTGTCAATTGTAGTGAGGAACTCCATATGGAGATTTTGAATTAAAATATCTCTTCTTGAAGTATGATTATGTTTCCATGATATGACGAGAGCCTTATGAGGCTGTACTCTCCAGCTGAATTCTTTTCCTGGTTTCCTTTTTAACCGTTTGAAGGCTTATTTCACTAATATGTTGTCGATATATTATGACATTAGAGAGTTTATGTATATATGGTAACTTGTTTGCATAGTTACTTTACATTCATATCGATATAATTCATTTATGCATTGGAATCAAGTTCCTTGGCTGCGTTTATGATTTTTCTTTATTTCCATGGTATACACAATTGGGTTGGTAGGAATCTCGAATTATTTTTGTTCCACCGAATTGACCCGTGCAGTTTCAACCATATTGTCTGATGTTTACGTTTTCTACTGATACTCAATGCGCTGTTATGTATATATATAGAGTGAGGATTTGTTACTCGAATTACTTATTATCTTATGCACCTTTGATGGAAAAGATTACGGCTTAAGTTCTCCGGTACCAAATATCAGTATTAACAAGAAAAATTATTACTTCATCTGAGGCATTTCTGAAATGACTACCTGAAATCTAATAGTGATTTGCTGTCGCAGTTTGGTTCCCTCCTATGCACTTCTCAATTCTATTTCTTATTTTCAGAACATAGTACTCTCTTTTAGTGTGCTACGAGATTCAATAGATTTGGAGATACATTCGGTGGTTTTATTCTCCGTCCGTGCCTATTTATTCACCGAGTATGAAATTGGGTTTCTACCCCTCATTACATTAACTTTTTTTTTCTTAAATTTTATATCTTTGGTTTATTGATTCTAGTCTGCCATTAATTGATTTAATTTTTCTTTGATCTGTGCATGTGCTAGCACGCATCGAACTACCTAAGTTATAATTATGCCTTTGCTTAAAAAGAGACTCCTAACTCTAAATCAGCTATTCTCTCATAGAAATGAAATTAGTGTGACATTTCTCGTTAACATTATGTTCTTTCCTTATTTAAAGACATCCATAATTAATTGTAATCATTAAGTTCTTTTCCCTACAACTAGTCTATAATAATTGTCTAGTTTTCTACGTTCACTACTCTTAACTGAACCTCTACTTCAAATTAATTATATTCTACAAGTATCTCCAAATTCAATCCTTATTTAAGAGATGGAATCGACTATTTATCAACATAAAATAGGTTTCAGATCTCGTATCAATCTGTAAGAAATGATGAATAAAGTACATAACATTAGTAACTGATATTGTTCAACTAGTTTATTATAATATAGATATAACCAATATAAATGTTTTAAACAACATTATCAACAAATATTTCCTGCCAAGCTAAAAGTCATGAAATTAAACAACATTATCAACAAATATTTCCTGCCAAGCTAAAAGTCATGAAATTTTCTTCCGAGCTAAATCTATACAAAAGGAAAAATATATCTACACGTCAAAAGTCCAGTTTATTATAAAAGCAGTCATGCTCTAACCAAAACAACCTATCTTGAATGTAATCAGATTCAAATCAGCATGATCTAGCAAAACAACAATCTTAATTGTAGTCAGATTCAAATCAGCATGATCTATCATAAATATAGTTAGATACTAATTGTAACTCAAATGAGAACACTGATGTCCCCTTATTCCTGATATATATTGCTCAAAGGTTTCCCAAGAGGAAACATTATCCACTCAACCATGAACTGATTCCACAGTTCTCCCGGATAAAATATTATTATTTCTCTCTAAAATCTTCACCCCTATGATTCCTTATGAGGTATATTTATTTGTGTCTGGCTTTTCATGGTTTGCGTACCCTCTTACTTAGGATGTCTTTTCCACTAAAGCTGCCTTATCTACCACGTTTACTTTATCCCATCCTTTTCTGAGTGTTTTTCTGCAACTAAATTATTTACTATATTTATTTTCCCATCCTATTAAATCTTACCAATCAACTCATAGGGATTTTTAGACCAATCAACTCATAGGGATTTTTAGGAATGGTTTAAGGGAAGCTTTACTTAATCATCTTTTAGGGTTTTTTTGCAACTAAATTTTTTACTTTATTTTTTTCCATCATATTAAATCTTTCTCATGAACTTATAGGGATTTTTAGGAGTGGTTTAAGTGAATATTTTCTTAATCTTATCTATCAATCTCGACTTCTGAATCTTTGGCAATAATATCTTTAATTTTAATGTTTTTTTTTCTCAAGTAATTTGGATTTTTCCTTTTCATTAATAAATTGATTTATTACCTAATTATCCTTCTGACTTCCTAACCACCATAACTAAAATAGTTCATTCTAACAAAATAAAACATATTTAATAAGAACAGAGAGATATTAAAATTATTGTGGATAGATTTTAGACAAAGATAGGTTTAGGTTGATTATGAAATAAATACAAAATCTTATATAAATCTTATTTTTTCAAAAAATAATAAAATAAAAAATAGCTTTAATAATATTTATTTATAATATAGATATTAATCTCGTTCTAATTCACATTATGTTTTGTCTATATGCCCATAACTAAAATGAACTGTAAATTCTAATCATTAATTATTATTCGATTTTTAGGTCCAATCTTAAAACAATAAATTTGAAGAAAACGAATTGAAACGTTATATGTAAAATTTTACTTTAATTTTACAAAGAATGTTAAACCCTATTATTGAGTTTCTTTATTATTTTCTACATAAAATTTTATGAAAATTAAAATATTAACATTTTGTTAAATATAATAACATTATTAACCTAAATTAATAATATTAGAACTTTGTAAATTTTATTACCGTTCCATATTTTATATATTATTGTAATAAAGTTTCGTATACTATAAATTTACCGTTCCATATTTTATATATTATTGTAATAAAGTTTCGTATACTATATAACCTATAATATAAAAGAAAATTTCTAGAGGGAGAATATTAAATTGTGTCAAATTGAGTTTCATTTTGTTGAAATATATTTAAATTATATAATTATTTAGACTTATTATAATTATAATTTTTTTGTTTTTTATTTTTAATTATTATATTTAATATTATGATAAGGTTTTTTTGTAAATTTTAGATGAAATTGTTAGATATTTTAGAAAAATTATATGTCACATTTTATTTATCTAATTTTAGATTTTCATTTTTAAAATTATGGATCATAACTTTCTTTAGATGTAAAACTTGAGGAAAATATTTAAAATCTCTGGTTGTTTTTATTATATATATATTTCTTTTTAGTTAGTTTACTTTTATTTTTATGTAATTTGACTAATTCAAAATATTTACATAACATAATAGGACATTAGGACATCTCTTCCATACTAGTTGAAGAGTGCCTCTTGTTGCAAAAAACGTTTAATTTTAAATTTATATCAACTAGGGTATCCATATAGATTAAATGGGTGTTGTCTAAACATTATAAGTTTTGGAGTTTTTCAATGGAATGCATCAAATTTTTTCTGATTTTTTTGTTTGTTTGTTTAAAATTGGGTTTTAACTCCATATATAGATTCAATGCTATCTCAAACATGTGATTCCAAGAAATACCTACCAAATTTTGTACAAATTAGACTGAAAAATCCTACAAAACACATAATAGACAACGATGATTAAATGGTTAGTAAATGGATACACGTCAATCCATATTAAATATCAAAATATTTAATTCATGATACATTTCATGTTAGATATCATTTTTGGGATTCAACTGCGTTAAGTAAGTCATTCAAACGTATGACCATTTCCATGAGAGGTAGTCGAAACTGACTAATTTCTCATGATTTTTGAATAGTTCACTTAGCACTCATTGCATCGGGTGATGCTCACAGGGGTGAAGAAGTGGGATTGAAACTAGTGAAAAGTGGAGAACGAATCACATAGCATCAATCATCACTTCCGGGGCTTGCACACGGTAACCAGGAATTCCCGGGAGGTCACATTTCATGTTTTTAAAATTTAAAAATTCATAAGAGCTAAGTAAATTTTAAAAGTATAGTCATCGGCATAGCCTCAATAGGGAACAAATCTATTTTCACTCTAAAAGATTTTCATAAATTAAGAGATTCGATCCCTCTTGGCACTTGGTACATCCAAAGTTAAGATGGATCTAGGCTAGTTTAATTCCTAATTATAATTATAATTATTAATTTTATGTTTTTCATTGTAATTAGTTTTTTGTAACTTGAGCAAGTTAAAATGTTTCATAAAAAAACATAATTATAAATATAACTTTTAATTTTATGTTTATTATTTTAAATATAGCTCGTCATCAAAATTTTAAACATGATATTACATGACAATATCTCTACCACACTACGCTATTAAAAAATCTCTATTGCTCTACACTAGACTGTATCTGGACTCAATTATTATAAGCTATAAAAACAACTAATATATCAGTTAACCACATATACATTTAAAACATGGAACATTTTCTTAACCAAGGATATTTTCCCCCAATTTACTTTGATATTATTATTCTCTAAATAGGCTTAGTTATAATACCATCAACTAATACCATCGATTTGTTGGAAATAATATTGAGAGGAGGGTGAATCAGTATTATCAGATCAATAATTTTATTTCCCAAACAAATTTATATATGCTACTTCAGTGAACTAGGGTGTATAGACACTGTGATTAAATAAACCCACGTATATCCAGAGAACTTGTGATTTAGACAATTTATCATGTGTTGATCTTAAACCAGTACATCAGTAACTTACTAGATAGTGCAGTAAAAGTAGAATAAAGAAGACTAAAGCATCACACATAAGCAGCACACATGAACACCAAGATTTAAGGTGGAAACCCAATGTGGGTGAAAACCACCTACTACTGTTGTCTTTGTCTTCTTTTGATATAAGAAAACCTATTTACAATATTGTACTGGTGCATACTCATACCAGTACGTAGGCACCCACCTGTAGAAGGCTACAACATTCTCTCGTTTTCCAATTTCGACTGGAAGGGAGCTGCAACTCCCTAGCTCTTGTACTAGCCAATATGTTTACTAGTACGTAAGCATCGACCTACAGAAGGCTACGACCTTCTTTCTTCTTCTAGGGACCATGTGTCATGAATTTTCAAACTAGATACTCATGGATCACAACACCAAGATCCGAAGGCCATGTTTCGTACAACTTTCATACTAGTCATATCAAAATATTTTTAAAATTAAATTGCAGCAACCAACATTCAGTTAATCTGGACAATTAGATCACTGACACCAAAACACTTTGCTAAACCCAGAACAGTGCATCATCATTCAGAACCAGCTGTAACCTCAAAAGTCATGCATTAGAGTGTATATTACTTGGTTGAACCCAAACTACATGTATACACTACTTCCGTTAATCAAACCTGCATATACCTTCAAAACTACAACAAACATAAATTTTTGAATCATTTCTGTAGGAGCCAACAATATACTGAATATATACTCTCAACTTATAGAGCTTTACACAGGTAGGGATAGAGATCAATTCTTCTCACTTATACAATCAATCAATCAAATGCCAACCTCCTTATGCATTTAGTTTTACGTTCAAATCTAAGAAGACTTCATTGAGAGATGACAGTAAAACAACATAATTTGATCAGACAGATTAATCAGATCTGAAAAGGAATCTTTTCTTTTGTATACGCTACTTGATAGAACAGAACTTGTGTGTATACACTCTTTGGCTGAGATGAACCTGCATACAGATTCACAAATATTGACTTAGAACTTTGCTGCAATTCCAGACTTCGGACAAATCCAGATCATAATAGATAACGAATAAAACAGACACAAAACATCAGGTCTAGTCTCAACCAATATCAAATCATTCAAGAATAAGTCATTCAAGAATAAGTCATTTTAGGTCTCATGATCCTGTTCCAATATTGTTTTCCTAGTTTCTTGAGCACTTGAAAAACCAATATTATAACTAATATCAACTCGTTAGATCTATATACTTGGCTGACAGTTTGTTGCTCATTTTTGCACTCTCTATCAGCGCCTTCATGTTTTCCTAGTTTCTAGAGCACTTGAAAGACCAATATTATAACTAATATTGGGTTTTCAATATTATAATTGATATAAACTCAATACATCTAGCTAATTTCTTAATTTTGTAATTGATTTATCACTTAACCATAATTTGTTATGTGATATTTTATTTATCTGGTATCGCATAAATATCACCTATTTGATAGATTCATTTTGGTCCATATCTCGCGACGATTTCTTCTTGTCAACCAATAACTTCATTACATTATGTTCCACATACACCTTTTCATATTAATTTTTTATTAAGCATATTTGAATCCAAATTTCTTATTTAGTTTTTTCTTCTTCTATAATATCATGGACTTATTTCGTTAGGTAGTGCTTTCTTCTATTTCCAACCAGATGAAAATAACCAGAATCCTGATTTTCTATTCGAGTATTCTTGTTCAATTATGTTACTGGCATGCTGAACTTAACTATCAGCCAATAAGTCTTCGGAGTAGGTTGATGCGCTCAATTTGTAGTAGCTTCATGCCTATATTCCTTTTCTTCCTTTATTTAATGTTTTCTATATCCACTATCAATATAACCCAATATTATTCTGTTTGTCCCATTTGACCCTAAAGGTTTGATTCCACTGTTTCTTCCTTGTAATCTCAATAAATTCACCACAGCCAGGAAATCGATTTTTTTGGGGAGCTAACTGGGTTCTTTTAGTCTAGACACTGAATCACTTTTTATCGGTATCTAATAGGGAATGTTGGGTAGCCTGTTTAAATATAAAAGAAGGCATTAGTATTTTTATTTTTATCTTGATTATGTAATGTGAAATTTCTTGTTCTATTAATAACCATAGTTTTAGGGTGGCGTTTTTCTCTGCCATGGCTATACAGAGCTCTTAGCTTCCAAATTTTTCAAATTCATCAAATTACAAATCGCATTTTGAACATGAAAATTCCAAGCTGTTATGGGATGAAACAAACTTATTTCTTTTATGTAGCTCTAAAGAGTGGAGGCATTAAGGAAATTATTGGAATTTCAATTTATTGGAGATAGTTAATCATTTTTTTATGGGTCTCAAAAGGGAAAGTTGGGTAACTTGCTTGAATATAAAAGAATGTATCAAATTTGTTCGTTGAATATATGGTGGCAGTTATTAGGTGACTTTTTCCTTTACCATGTCCATAGAGAACTTTTATTTTCCAAATTCATCCAATTACAAATCACATTTTGAATTCATCAAGTGGTTTTGAATTTATAACTTTAAGAAAAAAACTTTATAATTGTTCTTGGGAAGTTTTTTAATTTGTTTTCAGCTTTTATTTGTCTAAAATCTAACTAGAATCCATTGAAATAATAAGTTTGACATGCGAATTCTTCACATTCTAAATGTTTTAGTAATTTTTTAAGATGTTGAATCTATATATACAATCAAAAAATTGTTTTAAACAATACTAAAAAAAATGGCCGCAATTTTTTAGTGAAATATGACTTCTAAATTCATTAACAACGCAAAAAAATACACATAAAAATTACTAAAAAATATTAAACAAAAATTAATAATAACAATATTATGTCAATTTAATTAATATTTATCCATTCAAACTAAATGAAATTAATAAATTTTATTTTATAACCCTATATAATTCATTTAATTGACTTTTTTTTTCTATTAAAAATATTTAAGTTTTGTATTAAAAATAATTTAGAACATAATAATTATAACAACCGAACCCTTTGCAATGAACAAATAAATGGAAAAGTTTTCTTATGATTTTTTCTCTACGCTTATATTATCTTGAATACAATCTCGAGGATGAGAGGTTGTCATTAAACTTTTGTATTTATCAATGAAGTAATATGTGATATTTTGCTTGGAACAAAATCATGAATTTTTTTAAATGGTTTTTTTAATTTATTAGTTTAAATTTGTTAATTTCTATTTTTAATATTTCATATATATAATTTTGTATTTATAAATATATTTTCAATGGTGATTAAGATTATAAACATTTGTATGGCTTATGGGATCTTAAAATGTAGATAGTTAATTGAGGTGTTTTAATATTTTATTTTTATGATAATAAAATAGAAATAAGATTATGGTTGGGAATTTTAAGAGAAATTACTTTTCATCTTAAACTTTTTTTAGTATAGTATAGGTGTGGGTTCTTTCATTCCAAAGTGTTTTGGGAATATACCAACACCTAATTTCATTCTCAAAATCATGACAATTAGTTTTTATCTTTAAATTATTCATTTTATTGTTAACACTAGTCTAAATAAAGGTATTTTTAATTAACAATAATAAGATTGATATAAATAAAGAAATATAAGTAAAACGTTGTCGCTGCCTTTGCTGACCAAGTCATCGTTGCCCTTGCAAATCCTTTCCTCGGCAACCTCTTGTTGCTAAGGCCAACTAGACCATGCAGCCTTCTGAGGAGGGAAATCCCCACTCTTCCACGTAGCCAAGGATTGATGAAAACATAGAAGCCTTCGCATATCTAAACACAGAGGATGGAGCTCCAAGGAACATGCCATCAGTCAATAAATTTGTAAAGAAACTCAATAGTATCCCAGAGATTTCTCTCCCTCCAGCACTCTGAAGAAGAGCAACCATCTCTCTAGCAGAACACGGACTTGTTGGACAATTAACAGGGCTATAGTCTTCACCCAAATCAGTACAAAAATGGGTGGAAAGAAACTAGAATGCAACCACATAGGGGAAGATAGAAATTCAATTCTGTGGAAGGGGATATTACACCTTTCTCTTTGAAATAAAGGAGGATAGAGATCTGATATATAGAAATGGACCTTACTTCATGGACTCCAGAGGTTTATACTTGAATCGATAGACGCCAGACTTTGATCCGGATATGGATGTCCCAAACGATGTGCCAGTGTGGGTCAAGCTCCCACATCTTCCTCTCCACTACTGGGGAGATGAATCTATGAAGGCTATAGGAAATGCATTGGGCAAATATATTGACATATGTGAGCCAAAAAACAACATGCATGCATGCGCAAGAATATGTGTGGAAGTCGATCTCAAAAAAGGCCTCCCAAAAGCAATAAAGATCAAGGTCCACCAGTGGACACACATTTAATAGCTAGACTACGAGAAAATACCATTTCAATGGAAGGTATGTCACGAGTATGGCCATTTTGCAAATAGGTGTCTTAAAAAGGTAGGGCATGAAAATGTAGAAGAACAAGAACCTAGATGGGAACAAGTGAAAAGGAAAAAACCTACGAACAAGCAGACAACATCAAATATGTATCAGTCCCATGAAGCAAATGAAACAGCCTCTTAGCCTCCAGTGAAGGTTACTCCTCGAGATCACACAACTCCTAATCCTTTTGAGCCTCTAGAAGACTCCATTGATCCACCCTCTCCCAGATCCCCTCCCTCAAACCCTACCCTTTTCGCTCTCATATCCACCCCCAACCCTATATCCTGCCCACCTCCACCCTCAGTGGAGTGCATACTCACTAGAAACAAAGCCAAAGAAATCCCCCAAGCCTGGGATCAACAAAAAAAGTGGGAAGGAAATCCAATAAAGAAATTAGAGATGAGGCAGTGACCAAAGAAATGGCTCTAGGAATGCAATAGCCAATGGATTCACTCCTTGGGAAACAAATAGGAAGTCATGAAAAAACTTAGCAAAGAGGAAAGGGAGGATCACACTAACACAACAGTAAATAATGATAGTGGTCTCTTGGAATTGTCACGGCCTTGGCACCTCCTTCAAATTTAATGCAACTAGAGACATTTTAGTCAAGGAACAACCAGAAATATATATGATCCAAGAGGCCAAACTAAGCAAGCAAGAAAATCAAAAAATGATTCAAAAAATAAAAAATTATGAAGAAGTAGCATTAGAAGCCACAGGAGCATCAGGAGGAATCAGCACTATCTGGGATAAAAGTAAATGGAAACTAATGACCCAAAAAATTAGCAGACACTGGATTAGAATAGAGTTGAGGAATTTCAAAACAAAAGAATAGTATAGCATTTTAAATGTGTATTCTCCAAATCATTATAGAGAGAAAGAACAATGTTGGAAATCAGTTAAAGAAGAAATAACAGAGAGACAAAGTGGGCACTTAATCCTGGGAGGAGACTTAAATCTAATAAGGAATACTGAAGAAAAATTTGGTGGAATCTTCCACAACGATCTGTCAAGAGAAGCACTTGAAAGAATAATAGAAGAACACAAATTACTAGACATTCTGCCAAGCAATGGAAAATACACTTAGAACAAAAGAATTGAAAAAATAACATAAAAGAATGGTTGGATGAAATTCTTATTCACAAAAGCATAATAGCTGCTTACCCCCTTGTCAAAAGTAAAATTGTTCAAAACTCAACTTCAGATCATAAGCTGGTGGTGTTAAACTTGGGGAAACTGGAAAATCAAGGACCCCTTCCCTTTATATATAATTCAATTTGAGATAGTAATGAAGATTTTGACAAACAAATAAAGGACAGCTGGAAACAAAGTGTCACAGGATCTCCACAGTATATTTGGGAAACTAAGCTAAAGAACCTAAGGATACACCTAAAAAATTGGGCAAGAGAAAATGATCTCTAGGAGAAAGCCAGGAAAATCGAATTGCAAAAAAAAAAAATGGATAACCTTTGCAAGGAAAAAGAGAACAAGGAAGAAAGCGAGCAAGATCATATACAAGAAAAGGAAATATATCTGGAAATATATAAGCAGAATAGGCAAGAAGAAGAGGAAAGTAGATTGAAATCAAGATGCCTCTGGCTGAAATCCGGAGACAAAAATACAACCTTCTTTCATAATACAATGAAAATAAGGAGGTAAAAAAAATCAAATTGAACAGATTCAAGTAAATTGTCAAGAAATAAAAGGAGTTGAAACAGTAAAAATCACAGCTCATAAACACTTTAAAGAACTCCTCTCAACAAGTGACCAGCAGGTAGCTAATGAAGAAATTTTACAGCATATAACAAAAAAAATAAGCAACTAGCAAAATAGGAAATTAGACAAAGAAATTATGGAGGAAGAAGCTACAGAAGCTATGTGGAATCTCCACCCTAATAAGGCACTAGGTCCAGATGGGTTTATAATGGCCTTTTACATACAACATTGGGAAATTATCAAAAAAGACCTAATGAGAATGCTAAACAATGCTTTCCAAGAAAATAAGATTGGAGGAAATACTAAATCCTCCTTCCTATCCCTTATTCCCAAAGAACCAAATCCTACAACTTTTAAAAGATATAGACCAATCCCACTTTGCAACTTATCTTATAAGATACTTACCAAAATCCTAGCAAACAGAATGAAAAAATTACTCCCGGAAATAATTTTAGAGAACCCAGGAGGATTTGTTCCCAAGAGGCAAATCACAGACAATGTGATAATTATATAGGAAGCTATCCACAACAATATCCAAAGAAAGGAAAGAGGAATGATTTTGAAGTTAGATATGGATAATGCTTTTGATAGTGCTAACCATAACTTTCTTGGATTAGCTCTCAAAAGGTTTGGCTTTTCAACAAATTTCGTAAAGATTATCCAGGCATGTATTTCAAATCCTTGAATAGCTCCTTTAATCAATGGTCAGCCTAGTAAATTCTTGCAAATCACATGAGGGCTGAGGCAAGTTTGTCCGCTTTCTCCATTCTTGTACATCATCATGGCTGAATCGTTGAGTGCTATGCTAGAAAATCAAAGACAAGAGAAAAAAATAATAGGGATCTACATTTCGAGAGGAGTCAAAGATATAAACCACTCTCTCTTTGCAGATGATACACTTCTCATAGGTGGGGCATCCTGCATTATTGCAAAACGTTTCAA
Source organism: Pinus taeda (assembly GCA_000404065.3). Classification (NCBI taxonomy): domain Eukaryota; kingdom Viridiplantae; phylum Streptophyta; class Pinopsida; order Pinales; family Pinaceae; genus Pinus; species Pinus taeda. The sequence continues at coordinate 107,575 of APFE031123830.1, read as the reverse complement.
AAAAGTCGTGGATGAATTTCTCCTAGCCTCAGGAGGGACTTTAAACAACTTCAAAGGCGGAATTTATTGCTAGAACAACCCAACAACAACAATGTAGCACATCTCACAAATTCTGAAAATACACTTAGAAATAAATTGGACCCACTTCACCTATCTTGGGTTGCCTTTAGCAAAGGAAGTGGTAAAATCAGAAGTCTGGAATAGGCAAGTGGAGAAAATGAGAGGAAAATTCAGAACTGGGGAGTGATGTGGCTCAACCTGGATTGAAAAGTGACACTGATTAAAGCACTTCTTTCGGCCTTGCCTATATATCAGTATGCAGTCATTATGGCTCCGACAAGCGCCCACAAGCAAATGGAACTGATAATTAGAAGCTTCCTCTAGCAATGAGGAAAACAAGATAATAAAAAACGTAGCCTTGTTAAATGGGGTAATGTTACTCTACCCTATGAAAAAGGAGGTATAGAAATAAGACTGCCAGGACTAATGAACATTGCCCTAGGGACAAAAATTATCTGGAGAATGATAAATGGGAATGGCCACTGGTGAGGAATGTACTAACAATGAAATACTTGAATGGTCATAGAACAAAGCTTCTCACTGAAACTATTCCAGACATGCCATGCACCCAAATCTGGAAATTGATTAAAAGGATAATTCCTGTTATTAGAGATCAAATATCCAAAAATCCAGGGAATGGAAAAACAATTTCTATCTGGGATGATCCGGATTTAAATAGGAACGCAGCAAATTACAGAGATAACCATAAACACAAAGATGCAGTGGAAATAATACTTCATTTCATTAATGGAAAATACTGAAACATGCTTACAATCAGAAGGAAATAAACTAGCTAGGCGATGGTAGCTTATCTCGAGAAATATGTATGGTACATGCCTCTGAATTGTGTTACAAGAGCTCGAAGGCTATTATTGTTTGGAACAATGAAAAACCCTTAACATCCAAAACCTAACCCTAGGGATGAAACCGCCAAACTGTGGGCCCCATTTGGGGTAAGTTGGTACATCAACTTCCCGGGTCATAACTTTAGCATATGATCTCCGTTTGACGCGTACAATAGCTCATTAGAAAGATCTATTCGAGCACTATCATTGTTGGAATGGGCAACATGGGTCCATTGCATGGACCCATGTTGCCCCGGATTCCCCAAAAAACGTCGTTTAGGGCCTCAAAACGGCTCCGGAAGTTCAGGACCCGAAAAACTGCTAAAAATAGTAAGTTGTGCTACAATTAAGGAAATTGAAAATGCTGAGAAAGACAATGGTGGGGGTCTAGGTGGACTTGGCAGGTGGCCACCAATATCCACCTAGATCATGGGAGGATAGAATAATGCGGAAAAACACCTTAAATCAACAACAAAATTTAAGGGGCCTTTAGAGCTGGATGGAATAGCAAAGGGTTAGATGGAAAAAGCTGGCCACTCCATCAAGACTTAAAAGTCAGTGGGAAATTTTAAAAGTCCATTTGGCTAGAGTTGCGCCCATCAACATAGAAGAGCATGATGAATTTGTTTGGGACCCAAATGGAGGGGATTACACAGTGAAATCAGGGTACAACCTCCTCCAAAATCTCCACAATCAAAATGATTGGAGTCTTTCGAAGGTAGCTTGGAATTCAGAGAGTGTGCCAAAAATTAAATTCTTCACTTGGACCCTTCTCAAAGGTAAAATTCTTACCTCTAAAAATTAAAAAAAAAAAAGGAATACAAGGGCCCTCAAAATGTGTCATGTGTCAAAAGGAGGAAGAAACTATCCAACACCTCTTCGTTAACTGTATGGTGGCGAGAGATTGCTGGAAACAGGCAACAAGTCCCTTTCAAATAAACATAAATCCAACAATCCAGTTGACAATTCTTCATAAAAACTGGGATAAAAGCTACCCATATACAAAGAAAAAAAAGGCAACAATAAAAAGGATATGGAATGTCTCCCTTCAATCCCATGTTGGCAAATTTGGTTAGCTCAAAACAAATGCATTTTCGAAGAAAAAAAGCCAAATCTAGGCAAGATCTTAGCAAAAACTTGGAGCCAAGTTGTGGAGATAATCAGTACAAATGGTATTTCAAAGATGGACTAGAATAATTTACAACAAGAAGAGAAAGATTGGTATAGTAAAGAAATGTTAGAAAACAAGGCAAAAGCAGCAGTTACAACAAATAATAAAGAATCCCGCACAAACATGAATTGGAAATTAAGATTGGAGGACAAAGAATTTGCATAATGGATAAAAGAACAGAAGAGACACATTTTCTTTTTTGACGAAACTGCAAAAAATAACCTAGACAAAGCAAGGGTAGGAGGAGTTATACTAGACCCAAATGGACAAAAAATACTAACCTATTAATGGATCCTGGGAGAAATGACAAACAAAAGGGTTGAAGCATACAACCTTCTCCTAGGCACAAGGCTTTTAAACAAAAACCCATTCAATAACCCTGTAATAATAGGGGACTCTGCTATCATAATAGCCGCTCTGGATGCCAATAGAGACTTCAAAAGCATAGCCATAAATAAAATTTATCAAAGGATCAGAGAAAGTTTTGAAAGTCTAGGAAATATAACCTTAAAGCACATCTTGAGAAACCAAAACAAGGACATGGATAGCCATGCCAACAAAGCAATTGACAGACTAGTGGGCATAGTCAAAGAGAACATTGAAGTTTATGAAGAAAGTATACCTTGACCCCCTCTCCCAGTATAAATAACAAGAATGTATACCATGATCCACATGCACCAGTGCAGGCTCCCAGGTGACCCGAGATAGTATGGCATTCAACAGTAGTAGGTTTCCTCACAAGAGAGATCAATAATTCAGGACTGGAAACCATAAGTCAATGAGGAAAGACCGTAAAATAGGAGTGTGGAGAGTGATGAAGATTCTTCGCACAGGTATCGTGGGACTCTGGAGATCAATGGCCGAAGTCTGAATTCAGTTACAGTGAGAGACAAACTCGGAAATTTCGTCACAGCAGTCAATGGTGGCAGATCAACGGCCATCAGGCACTCTCTTACACAAGAGTTAAGCAATAAGAAAAGCTAGGATTGTAAACTGGAATAGTATTTCTGGTAGAGTCTCAGAAGTAAGTGGTTTCGAGAGGGAACCACCTAATTCCGCTCACTGATGGACACATATCATGTGGGAAGTGTGAGAATACCACATTTTCAGGTGGGTACTCTTCACGCGATTTGCTTGCTCGATATTCTTTCCAACTGTTTAATCTATCGTGTGTGGATCGACGACGGAAGTGGAACATGCAAGTTGTTTGGCGGGTCAGATCTGATGGAGGATTTTCTACAGTGGATATTGAGTCTTATAAGGGTAAGCTTTAAGGATCACACCAAGGCTTCATAAAAGCGGAATTCATTAATTACCGTGTCTTGTGTATATGTCGATTTTTTGAGGATAATGGTCTTTGACTTTATCTGTCTTTTCAAAAGCTAAGTCATTTTTTGGAGTTCAAGTCATCTTTTTGAAAGTTAACCCACATCTCAGGACCGTGAAACCAGCTCATTTGTTTTGAATTTTATGGATTATGGGCCGCAAAAGTAGTTGCGGAGACTGCGCTCCCACTTAGGCACTACTTTTGAAATTGCCCTCCCATGATTGTACAAGGAACTAACTTCCTTTCCCTCTTTTTTGCAATATATAAAAAAGGTAACTAACTGTATTAAAAAATAAATAAAAAATTAAGATTGATATATTTTACATTTATAAATTTTTTTGATAGAAATTTCATATTTTTAATGTACATAAAATTTACATGCATAAAATTAGTAAATGTAATTTAATGTAACCTCACTTAAAGTTCTCAAAGGAATCATTGCTACCATAAGATCTAAGATCTATTAGCTTATGGTCAAATGGACACTTTATGGCCATGGTCGAACAAGCTGATTTTGCCCATATATTTCATACAATGGACATAGGTTCTTTTATTCCAAAGTGTTTTGGGAATATATCAACACTTAATTTCATTCTAAAAATCATGACAATTAATTTTTATCTTTAAATTATTCATTCACTTGTTAACATTAGTCTAAATAAACATATTTAATTAACAATAATAAGATTGATATATTTTATATTTATAATTTTTTTGATAGAAATTTCATATTTTTAATGTACATAAAATTGACATGCATAAAATTAGTAAATGTAATTTAATGTAAACTCATTTAAAGTTCTCAAAGGAAACATCCCTACCGTAACATCTATCAGCTTATAGTCAAATGGACAGTTTATGGCCATGGCCGAGCAATCTAATTTTGCCCATATATTTCATACAATGCACATGTATAAACCATGAAATTAATTTCGTTGGGTGAGATAACTGGAATTTCTTTCACTCCACATATTGAATCACTTTTTTTCAGTGGCCTTATTAAATATTAAAGAAGTGTATCAATACTTCTATCTTCTTTGTGTAATGTGAAATTTCTTCTTTGGTAAAAATAAGAGTAACATTTTTAGGGTGACGATTTCCATTGGCATTGTTGCAAAGAGCCCTTAGATTCCAAATTTATCAAATTATACGTCACATTTTGAAGATGAAAGATCCAAGCAATTATGGGAGTGAAATAATTAATTTGCATTTAAGTAGCTCCGAAGAGTGGAGGAGTTAAGGGTATTACTAGAATTTCAATCAATCTAGACATTGAATCTCTTTTTATGGGTGTCCAAGAGGAAACACTCTTTTTATGGGTGTCCAAGAGGAAACACTCTGCCTAAATATAAAGGGTATCAAATTTGACTTTACAATGTGAAGTTTCTTGTTCAAATAATAGCAGAAATTATTGGAGTGGCTTTTTTATCTGCGATCCGTGCAGAGAGCCCATATTTTCCAAGATCATCAAATTATAGATTATTAAGAAATAAAAGGAAATTATGTCATTTAAGTACCTCTAAAGAGTAAAGAGTGTAGGCATTAAAGCTATTGCAATTTTTATTTTATTTTATATGTATATAGACACTTCAGTGAATTTATTTCATTTTAAGTTTTATATTTAAAAGGTTTATGGAAATATAAATACTTTATTTAATAATAATTTAATCTTAGTAAAAATTTAATATTAATTAATTAATATTTATAAACATAAATTACATTAAATTAATATTTTATAGAAAAATATTAATTATTTATGAAATATCTTTGAGTAAAAAATATATTTATAATTATATTATATTATTATTTTACAAAAATATTTATGTTCTATATTTATTATTTTACAAAAATATTTAAGTTCTATATTAAACTATTTAGATATTTATATCATAGGTTAATTATATAAATACTCATTTAGAAATAGTTAGGCCAATAGGTTTTTCTATGCCTCAACACTTCTACCCTGATCCGCTGTGACTACTTTTTCCGTATATCAATTGAGTTGCCTTCTTTTCACATATTTTTACTGCTTTTTCATATTCCTTTATGTCACTCGCGGCCTCAGAGTTAATCATTTCTTTGGTCTGCCAGTGGTTGTCGCTGTCATTCTTCCCTGGCTTTTCTGTCATTTCCGGTTTTCGCCATTGACAAGGCATTGAAGCTATAACCACATGTTAGACTATAAACAATCCTTATATTGTTAAGCTGTTAAGTGTAAAGAAAATTGCGAATTGAATTTAATCTTTAAGGTATGGTTTCTGCAAGGCCATGGAGTTCCGCAACGCTTTTTGCACTTTGACTTTCTTGGTTTTGATCTGGGCAAGCGAAGGGAAGTTCTTTCCACTGCCTCCCAATTGGAAAGTGGTAATCAATGACTCCAGCCAACCAAGCCATGACACGGTGCAGGGATCCTTCAAAGCGGTCACGGACGGGAACGGGAACCCCATTGTCAGCGAGGATAACAGCGCTGGGCTTGGATTCATTGATGTAAATTCTTCTGCCAAATTCGTTCTGTCTATTGTCTTGGGATTGAATCTCACATCGCTTCCTGCAATGGAGATTTGGACTGCAAACAAGAACCGAATGGTCGTAGAGGGCGCGACCCTCAAACTGTGGAGTATTGGGAACATAGTACTGGAAGACTCGGATGGAACCGTGGTCTAGAATATCGTTACTGGTAAAGCTAAAGGCATTTTAATGGCGAGCAGCGGTAATTTGCAGATATATAATATCACGAATTCTTCGCTCGCGTCTGCAAGTTCGAATCTCGTGTGGAAGAGCTGGGATCATCCCACGCACACGCTCGTGCCCGGGCAGGTTCTGAAGGGTGGGCAAACACTAGTTTCGAATTCATCTGCGAAGTGTTTCGAATTCATCTGCGAAGAATACAAGCGTTGGATCTTATAAGTTGGTTATGGATCTAGGAGGGTCAGTGTTGTTCTATACTAGCTTAACCGAGGAGCCTTATTGGTTTTTCGTTTATACCCCCATTAAGGGTTTTTTTGGATGTCCAAGCCATCATATGAATGAGATGTATTTTTCGTATATGTTTGGTCATGTGTAGAGGTTTCTAGAATTTGGATAATTAATTTAACTTTTTGATTTTGATTAGTTAACTTACTGTAAAATGAAATAAGACATTCAATGTGTTCTTTGTAATATAGATATAAACAAAATATCTAAAGAAAAGTAATTGCGTAATAATTCAGTCCAAGAAAACAAGGTTTTCCACAAGCCAATTAACTCTTCTAGAAAAATTCAACAATTCCAATTTACTAATCCTATCGGCCTTTTTATCATTTGGGGCAATTGTTAGTTATAAACACTGAGTCGATTTTTTAGTAGAAAACTATTTGTTGTAACATCTTCTTGTTACAATGAAAATTGTTTAGAGAATTTTCGGCGAAATCACATAAATAATCTTTTGTCGACGCTTTTTGAACCAACCAGTTTGGTTCATCGTCAAGACAAGTTGAAGAACCGATCCAGCTTAGCTAGTTAAATAGTATGGGCAGACACTCCAACCGCTAGATTAATAACGGCTAATTTTGACCTTATGACCCCAGCCAAATAATGATTATTTTTGTTATATTTTTAATTATTATTATTCCTAGAAATTAGTTAAATTAGGTAAAACTATATAAGAAAAGGACCCTACAGGTTAGCAATTCAATTATA
>APFE031123830.1:82445-99876 GCA_000404065.3 Pinus taeda | reverse complement strand
ATAATTGAATAATAATAATTAAAAATAAAATAAATTATTAGATTATTTTTGTTTTCATGAATTTAAATTGATTAATTTACTTTCAAATGGATAGGTTTGAAAGGATGAATATACCATTAATATTTTTATTATGATAACCCAATATGGGAAAGTTATATGTATATACATAAGGTCAAAATTAGTCGTTATTAATCTAGCCGTTGGAGTCTCTACCCATACTATTTAACTAGCTAAGCTGGATCGGTTCTTCAACTTGTCCTGACGATGAACCACACTGGTTGGTTCGAAACGCGTTGACAAAAGATTATTTATGTGATTTCGCCGAAAATTCTCTAAACAATGTTATGGATCACAGAAGTCTAAATTCCTTTACAATGAAAATTCTAAAATTTCTTAAAAAAATGTCAAAACATTTTATTTTTATGCATTTTGTAATAACTTTTTTGTAAAATATTATAATGTTGTAAATATATTATTTTGATTTTGGTAAATTTATGGGTAGAGGGGCTTGAATAAAAACCATGCCGATCTTAATCACAACAATTCTCTCCCCAAAATTCAATGGTCAAACTTGCAATTGCTGTACCATGTGTACTTGCGTTAACAGAGAGGTCGGGCAGGGTGGACAGTTCTGCGATACGGAGTTTACTGAAACCACAAAGATGATGTGTCGAGTGCTTATGAATGGTGCACGAACCTACCTATTATCGCTTGCAGTTGTCTATAATGATACTTTTTGGAAGCTTTTCCGGCGGGTTTTTCCAGTCAAAATCCGGCAGCAATTTATTGGAATCGCAAGTTTGATAGCCAGTTTCTGCACAATCAAAGGCTCCCAGGGGTTTTTCAGGGTGCTGAATCCAAATATGCAGTTAAAAAACCATTTTAACTGCTAAAAATCAAGATTTAACCTCAATTTCTTCCGCCGGATTCCGTCACCGGAATCTCCAAGAAGTCGCATTATAGACAACTCCTTATCGCTTACCACTTCGTCGACCCCTCACAAACCGCCTTCAGTTTTGTTTATTCCCTCCGCTAAATTTATCCCTTCGTTATCCTTTGGTTGTCCTTCCACTATATCAGGCTCTACTATAATATACAACAATTAACAAGGTTTGTCGCCATTTATTTCCAAGTAAGTATTAATCTGCGCATTTATTCAACTACCAATGGCAATCCTTTTTCATTTAATTGAAAATGGATAGCTGTTCTCACATTAAACTGCAATATTGCCCCATTTCCATGCAAGTTTTTCATTCAATCAAAGAAAGTGTTTTTGGCGGTGGTTCTTAGACAAAACAAAGTTATCAATTCCAAAACCGAAAAAAAAATTACGTTTATTTAGGTACTCTCATTTTCTAGTTTTCTCTTATGTATCTCCAATTTTCTTTCACAATGAGTATGTAGAAATGGAATGGAAAATAGCCTAAAAATCATTTTTCATCTACAGTCCATAAAATTTATGGATTTCCCTTAGCCAAATTGTAGAAACAAGATCCGGATTTGATTTGTATGAGTTACACAATTGGTCTTTTCAGAAATTTAAGCATATTAGTGACGAATTTAGCATATGGGAGTCTCTATGTGCTCAGTTTGTTTTTCCTCAATCCGACCATTTTCCTATTATATTTTGGTGTGTAGACCAATGCTTGCCCTGTGAAAAAGCAATTATTGCTAAGAATGGTGAATCTATAATTTAGATAACCCATGAATCCATTCTCCAAGTCTTTCATATAAATGTTCAAGTTTTTATCAAAATCTTACATTCCACTTAAGAGCTTTGTTTTTTGAGTCTTTCATGCAAAAAGGTTTCGAAATTCCATGTCATAATCCATCCTACCCTCACAAATGTTTCATAAGATGTCTGATAAAATTATGTCAATGTTGTGATGCATCATATGTTATGAGAATGATGAATTGGTAGATAAGGCTAGTCTGGGTTTTTGTCATTATTCGCATCTCGAGAAAACCATGCTCTTTTATTTCATTTTAGCCAGTTTATTTCCAATGACCTCCAAGAATAGTTTTTAACATTTGGAAATGAAATAGTTTTTAAGCATTAATTTGTATTCGTTTACTTATTCTTATATCACCAGTAAGATAGATTCTATATATCATTATAGAAGTAGGATGTGCATGGTGAACAAAAGTTTGTCATTCACTGGATTTCATTGCTTAGGAAGAATAAAAAAATAGTTATCTTTAAGTGATTTTGTTGATCAGTTCCTATATGTTTAATTTTGTCTCCTCAACAAGGATGTAGTCCCCTAGAATTTCATCTGAAATCAAAAGAATCCTATAGTTGAGTGAACAAACAAAGGTTGGACACTCATATTTGTACTAGGATTTCACAGTGGATAGAATTTATGGTTGTGAGCTTGCACCATATAAGTTACCATTGTTTCCTCCAATGCAATTTTTTTCACATGAACTTATAAGACAACCCTTAAATGTTGATGAAATTGTCTTTGTATTGAGGAATCAAAAATCTTAGTTTAAACTCAAGGCTCAATTTGGCCCATTTATTGTTAATATTGGGGCTAGTGATAAGTAGGTGAATAATTTAATGGCACAAATGAAGTTCATGTTGAGTTTCAGTTAGCCCTATGACCCAGTGAGGGAAATTTCAACATTAAGGGTTGAGAAAAATTTTGATCCTTATATTCATGTATCTAAACCAAAGATAGAGAAGTTTGTAGAAAACACATTGGATTAGGTCTACTAAAGCAACTCCAAGGAGGTCTTTTACATGGAGCCATAGTAATAAGATGCAATTTTAAAGAACAAAATCTTTAAAGAAAGCAATTTACTATTGCCCTCCTAGCACCAAAAATATTGTAGGCTCGAAATGTATGCCTCAACATTAGGGGAAAACCATCCGGTCGAGATCTTAGAGCATATCCTTTTCCATTTGAAATGGTTGTTCCAACTAGTGATGGTTCTGCCTTTTCATATTGTTCAGCTAGAGAGAGACCACTAGGGTTTTCAAACTAGACTTCTATGGATTCAGAAGAAGCTTGATAACTAATGAAATAAAGAGGAATCTACTCTATGAGAAAGCTTATCTACTACAATAATGAAATAGACCGAAACTCAAAGCTACTGCTAAGAAAATATGCTTTATAATAATGTCAAGATAAAATGTATGAAATGCTATTATCCTAAGCATGGAAATCCAAAACATCAAACGTTACTATTATTCATGTAAAGGACTAAAATAAATATGTTCTGATATTTTTATTTCTTTTATGGAAAATAAAGTGTAAACCCTAATCACTTTTGGTGATGTGGCAGGTGGCTTAGTGATGTTGGTGGATGGTTGGGAGGTTTAGGAGATGGTTGGAAGGTTTGGGAAACCCTTGGGTGACCTGGTGTGGTTTCCTAGAGGTTTCCCCTCAATTCGGCATCAAAACAGGTCACTATAGGAAAACCTACAAGATTTACTAGAAACCTACATGATTACCTATATTTCTATAGGATACAACCGAGAGAAAAAGGATGGTTGTTGGAGGTGATGGAAGGCTTAAGGAACATGGAGGATGGGTGGAATGGAGTGAGAAAATGGTACGACCATTCAGAACTCAAAACCAAGGTTAGGAGATGGTTGGATTTGCTCAACATGCTTGGAGGAATTTCTATTTAAAATGATGAGATTGGTGAAGATATTGGTGAAGGAAAGGAATGATTATGGATGGATGAAGTTGGAAGGAAGTTTCCTACTATGAGATCTCTTTATATTTCTGAAGCACCTGCTCTGCATCAAAAATTTATAATTACCAAAAATCCATTTAAACAAGAAGAATTCTAATAAGCTAAAAAAGCATAATTTAATGAATTAGCTGTCTACTTCATGCATGAGGAAAATTGCTGAATGAAATGGAATCATGGATGAGATCTACTCTAAGGTTGAAGATGCAAGATATGGTAATTATTATACACTTGCAAAACTGATCAAATGATGGTTCAAGTATGGTAAACTCTAAATCTTATGAGAAAATGGAAATTTGTCTTTTTGGGCCTGTATAAGTGTCTTTTCTTCAGATCATGATCCCTGGCAGAAGAGGTGAGGCCAAGACACCTACCGACAGCTTTTTGGTGTGCCTTTTATCACTTCTAACCTGCTACTAAAGTAAAGCACAAATGGAAGCGAATTAATAAACAACTAATCAAATCTACATTACTTGCAATGAAATACTTCTAAAGACAAATTAACCATGAATCTATGAAACTAAGCCAAGCATACAGATACAGGAAGAGGATCCTTTGTTGTTAGGGTTGGTCCCTAAAGCAAGACCTTCAGCCCTCTGAGTTAACTCAATGTTGGATCAAGAAAAAACTCATTTTCATTATCAAAATAGAAAATTACATCAATGTCTTCCACAAGTATGGAGCTCGAAAATAACTAGTGTTTTTACAACAAAAATTCGAATCCTAATGAGGATATAGGCCTCTCTACTTATACAAATGGATTCCCCAACAAATTCCTTAAATCTAGGGAGGGTTGGCTCCCAAAATTGAGATGAACTAACTCTTTGTCTATCACTTGCTTGACTACCTTTTGATCTTCATGATTGGTTGATTGCATTCCCAGCTAGTGTGATTAATGGAGGAATATTTGAATGGGGGAGGATTAAATGAGTAGGATTTACCTCCTACAATTTCTCTCCCTTTTCCCATTCTAGTTTCAAACCTTAGTCTTGCCAAAATTCCTTGATTTTCTCTTCTAAACCTGCATTCAATGCATATTAGTCCATTAGGCATAATATATCACATTAACTCATCTCACTAAATAAAATATAATCAAAATGTGTAATAAATTGTGAGAAGAGTTGATTTGACTAGCTAGGAGGTGAATTAAAGCCCATATAATTACCCAATGATGAGGCTCATCATCACCCTCCTACTAAAAGTGTTTCTCATCCTTTGAAAAACTTAATCAATATTCATGTCTTTCATAGCTCTAGTGGCTTCCCTAACATCCCATGCTTCTGTTGTGGTTTCCTCTTCTTATGCATAAAATCATGCCTTCTTTCCTACCTCATCCCACTACCTTCTCTCTTCTTATTCATTCCCTACTTCTAACATCCCCAAGAGCAGTGGTGGACTGAATCTCAAGCCAATCCAATTGACTTTGATCCTTTTGATGGATTTCTTGTACATGGGTGTCATGTTTAGTGCTTCTCTCATTGTTCGAGGAGAGTAGTACTCTCTAATATTCAAACTGTATGGAAAAGTATTCCATCTCCTTAGGCAAGCTTGCATACTATCATCCCCTAACAATATGAACATGTCCTGAAAATGTGTAATGGCTTGCTCTTGGGAACTAAGATACCTGGGTTAATGTTGAGGATCATTTGCAATTAAATTGTGTGCTAATGATATTCTTTGGATTTGACTTCTTAGATCTAATCATAAGAGGCTCTGTCTGTTCCCTTGCCATTATCCTCTTCATATCTGCAGCCCTTGCTTCCTCATGGTTCATCCATGATGCTAAAGCCATCAACTGTAAATCCCCTAGCTTTGCATTAGGGTCTCATGCATTCATATATGTCAAAGCCATGTCTTGCAAGTAGAACTAATACATCTTAGCCCTATCCTCTAATGTACTTTGATCATAGAGATCAATGAATTGTCTATAATTTTGGAATGGCATGGTGCCTCTTTGTGCTAGGGTCTTGATTTGGAACTACAACCATTATTCCTTAAGGTATATTTCATAGGACTTAGCTAGCATCCTACACTGGATTGCTTCCAAAGATAGACTAGCCATGGATGCTAATTGATTCTCTCTCTCTTGCAGATTTCCTTTCAACCATGCATTTTCCGCTTCCAACTGATTTTTCATTATGGCCTCTCTGTCCCTCAAGCTACTTAGTTACCTTCCCATCTCTTTGAGCTTCTCCTCCATGTGACCAATGTCCTCCACTCCCTTGGACTTGGAAATCTGCATCCATCTATGGATTTTGGATTTTTATTTTTGAAGCTCAAAGAATAATGTAATGGCAAATTTTTGTGGAACAACCCTCCTCCCCTCAATAAATATGCAGTAGGAGTCAAGGTTAGGTTGAGGAGTAGGTTCCCTTAGGTTACTTCTTTCCTCATCCAATTTTTGACTTTCCTATAGGTTTAGTAGAGTTTCATGTAGGACTACCTCTGCTTCCTTCAGGTCTTGCTATGTATCCTGTAGGATGCCTTTTCCTTTGGATGAGGTAGACCTAGTTACAGGCCTTCTCACATAGGTGATTGGAGACTTTGGGGAGGTTTGTGCAGAGGATCCCTCTTCTTGAGTTTTCATAGGAGGATCCATCTTCTGTTGATGTTTAGATGAGTAATCAATAACAATGGGAACCTTGGTTGGAGTTTGGGGTCTTCCCTACCTTATCCTTATTCTATTCCTTGTTTTGAAGTATAAGGGGGTTTTCCTTTGTCTTTTGACTTTTTGCTTGATAGGGGTGCTAAGTGCAGTGAGGGCATCTACTGCCTCTCTCTCAGTGAGTTCTGGAGACACCCTAGGTGACTCCTCGTTTTCTTCTACCTCCTCTTTTCCATTTCCCTTTTTACCTATGCCTTTCCCCTCTTCTTCTCCCCCTATATCTTCGTCTTGTTTATGAGTTTCCTCCTTGGCATCTTCCTCTATTTATTCATCACCTTCTTTCTCTTTCTCTTCCTCTTCATCCTCATCTATATCCTCTTCATCCCTCTCTACTTCTTCTCCATCTGTTTCTATCTCTTCTTCATCCTTTTCACTCACAATAGGGCTAATATCATATGTGACAGGTTTGATCTCCTCGTCTATTTACATGTCTCTAAAAATTTCCCATTGGATAGGTATTCTGAGATTTTGGAGGACATCTTCTATGATGATTATAATTAATGCATGGTGGGCTAATTGTTGGTGGTTTCCTTCCTGCACCTTTATGCTTGTATCTATTAGTGATTGTAGAAGGATGGTATGTTGAGCCTGTGATGAGGCGGTGATTCTACTTCAAATCTCAATTCTTTAAGGAGCCTAAAGTGATAACCATAAACCACACTATACCTACCTTCACACGATATGTATTTTATAAGGCGGTAGCTTACCTCATTCCACGGGTATGGTAGAATTGTTCTCCTTACTCCATTCCTATCCTCAATGGGCTCCTCTTCCTCTAAAAAGAATTTTTTCTTGGCAGTCTAGCTATCTCCCTTGTCTTCCTTTCTCCAAGGCACTCCTAAGGGAAGTGTGGTAATTATGCTTATGAGTTAAGGGGTGAGCTCTATGGAGAGACCTCTCACCACAACTGTGGCATGGGTTCTAGTTAGTGGAATGAGGGAGAGAGAAAAATCGTGGGCCACCTCATCATCATACCCCCTCAACTTCTCAAAATACCCCATCCAATTATGCCTCGTGAAGATTTCTAACACAGCAGGGTGTTGGTGAATCCTCGCAGTGTAAATGGACATCCTTCTATTAAACCCCCCTGTCATTTTGCCTAGTGAATTTTGAGGAGCAGAGATGGTTGATACAAATTTTAATGCATGAGGAAATGTGCCTAAAATACTTGGGGAGACAATTCCCTTACACAGCTATCAAATTCACTCAAACTAGGAGATTTTTCTATTCTATTCACTTGGAAAAATGGAATGAAATTCAAAGCCTACCTCCTCGTGGTGTTTTTTGTAACCAACCCCTATGTTTCTGCTTATGAAACTCTCTTGGCCAATCATATAGACTGTCTGAAGGTATCTTGTAGGATTCTTGTGTAATCATGTGGGAAGTCCTCTGTGATCGTGTAGGAAGTCCCATGCAGGAGAAATATGGATGTTTTCTCTTCTATAGGTTGCTAGGGTACGAGAGCGATTTTACTAGAGTGAGCCTCAAGGAGATGAATCCATGCGTGCATGGGGATCAACGATTATTTCCTCTTATGGTCGAGTTGAGTGAGGTGGTGTGCTGGCAGTCGAGGTACGATTTTTACTATTTTTGGACCATTGATCCCCATTGCCACCTCATCATTACCCTCTCCTCATAATCAACTCCCACTTCGGGCATCCGTAACATTAACTTCTTTCGTCCTCCTCTTACTTGTTTTTACTTGACTGCTAACACATGTGGGAGGACCAACTGTTTTGTCTTTGTCGACTGAATGAAGGTGGCAAAGTTAACTGGCCACATTTCTCTTATAAACCAACTTGCTCACAACCTTTCCATCTTTTGAGCACATTATGCAAATGACAGAGTGAAGCGAGATACTTACCTGTGGTGATAATACCTTGTTGTAGTTTGTTGAAGACATGAGGTGCTTGCTGTGTGTTGGCTGCATGTTATTTTTCCTTCCTCATTTTTTTTATTGCCTTCTGATGATTCCCTTGATGTGCAGACACCTGGTGTTGAAGATGATGGTGCTTCTGCTGCTCTGGAGCTTCTTCCGCCCTTGGATCTTCATGTTGGAATCTTGTTGCTACTCATGATTTTTATTCTGTGGGATAGGTTGCTACAGGATTTCCTACACAATGTCCTATAGCTACTTCTCCCTTAGAATTTTTATTCATTTCTTCTTTTGGGACTTTGAGGATGATGACATGGATAGGGTGGAGGTCTAGGAGTGTGAAAAATTAGAAGTATACTCAGGTTTTGTTTCCTTCTACTCCCTGTTTCATTTTCCTCTGTGTTTTTTCTTGAAGACTGTGAATTTTTTTTTTTAAATGATTTTTTTTTTTTCAATTTTTTGACATGGGTAGGTCATTTTCTTTCCCTAGGGTTAGTCAATTTAGGATTTCAAAGCCACTATAATTTCTACAGTGTCTTCCTGTATGTTCTCAAGGGATTGTGTAGGTTTACAGGGAATCCTCTAGAAAACACAGTACCCTTGCAAACTGAGGTAAATCAGTGAAGAAGATGAAAGGAATGGTGGAATGATGAAGGGTAATGGATGGGGAACAAAAATATGAGTGGATTGGGTCCCTTTTTTATTCCCCTTTGCTCTCTAATTGTCTTCCTTCTGACCTACAAACAATTTTTCATGATTTTTTCTTTTTTCTTTTTAATTTTTTTTTTTTAAACAACTAGCCTACTTCCAAGAGGTTTTCAATCTAGTTGCTTGCCCTCAGCACCTCAAGACAGGTTTTCACCTAAAAAAAAAAATTTTCTTTTTTTTTTTGGACACCATTGGCCTACCCCAAGAGGTTTACGGCCCAATAGTACGACTCAGGGGCCTCATGGAGGTTTTCACCTGAGACCTTATTTTTCTTTTTTCTTAGTGATTTGATGAGGTAGGAGCTGACACTTGCTCCACCACCATCATTATTTTATTGATACCATCAATGAACCCTTGCTTTGACAATGGCTTCTTGTAAATTTTCAGTCTTTGCCCATTAACAAGTAAAGGGATGGCATCTGCATCTCTCGTTCTAATCTACACTGCACCATTATCATGACATCTCTTTATAACATAAGGCCCTAACCATCTTGTCCTTAACTTTCCCTTAAAGTATTTATATCTGGAATTATATAACAAAGCCCAATCACTTTCTTGAAATTTTTTGTCCTTGATGTTCTTATCATGCTAGATCTTACTTTGAAGTTGAGATACCTCTGTGTGTAGGAGGGCTTGCATTTTGAACTCATCTAAACCATTCAGTTGGAGCAGCCTCTCTTTTTGTGCATTGTTGTGATCTAGATCTAGTTGCGCTGCCATCCTCAATGTGTTATAGTCAAATTCAATCGACCCCAGGGCCTTTTTCCCATAGACCAGCTCATAGGGTATGAATCCAGTGGTGGTCTTCCAAGTCATATTATAGGCCCAGGTGGCCTCAACTAGTTTATCTTCCCAATATTTCCTGCTGATGCTAACCACCTTAGTCAAGATGTCCTCCAGCACTCTACTGGTTACCTTCACTTGCCCATTAGCTTGTGGGTGATAAGGAGTGGAGGTCCTATGCTTGATGTTGTGCTGGCCGAGCAAGTATCCAATCATGTTGGAGGTAAACTGGCTACCTTGATGAGTGACCAAATCTCTAGGGTACCCAAATTTGTAAAATACATTCTCCCTTAAGAATTCAGCTACCTTCTCCTTTGTTGCTACCTTAATTTCGTTGGTTTCTTCCCACTTAGTCAGATAGCCAGTGCACGCAATGATATACTACTTTTGTTTGGAATGAGGGTCAATAGGTACAATGAAGTCCATGCCCCACTTGTAAAATGGCTCAAGAGTCACTTGAGGTTGCAGAGGAATTTCATCTCTTGGAGTAGGCTTTCCCATCCTTTGGCACTGATCACACTGACTAGTATATCTTTTCACATCCTGATGAGGAGTGGGCTAATAATACCCAACATGTAACACTTTAAATGTTGTCCTCTTTGCTGCAAAGTGACCTCCACAAGGCCCATCATGATAGGTCAGAAGGATGTCAAAGACTTTACATCTTTTGAGTACATTATGCAAATGAGACAGTGAAGTGAGGTACTTGCCTGTGGTGATAATACCTTACTGTAGTTTGTTGAAGACATGAGGTGCTTGTTGTGTGTTGGCTGCATGTTATTTTTCCTTCCTCATTTTTTTAATTGCCTTCTGATGATTCCCTTGATGTGCAGATACCTGGTGTTGAAGATGATGGTGCTTCTGTTCCTCTGGAGCTTCTTCCGCCCTTGGATCTTCATGTTGGAATCTTGCTGCTACTCATGATTTTTATTCTGTGGGATAGGCTGCTACAGGATTTCCTACACGATGTCCTATAGCTACTCCTCCATTAGAATTTTTATTAATTTCTTGTTTTGTGACTTTGAGGATGATGACATGGATAGGGAGGAGGTCTAGGAGACTGAACAATGAGAAGTATACTCAGGTTTTGTTCCCTTCTGCTCCTTGTTTCATTTTCCTCTATGTTTTCTCTTGAAGACTGTGATTTTTTTTTGAAAAATATTTTGTTATTATTATTATTTATGATGGTTGCAAGGGTGATCATGGTGGAGAGAGTTATGGTAATGAAGTTATGATGTAGGTTTTTAATTTTTTTGACAATGGCAGGTCATTTTCTTTCCCGGGGGTTACTCATTTTAGGGTTCCGAAGCCACTGTAATTTCTACAGGGTCATCCTGTAGGTTCTTAGGGGATCGTGTAGGTTTACAGGGAATCCTCTAGAAAACACGGTACCCTTGAAAACTGAGGCAAATGAGTGAAGAAGATGAAAGGAATGGTGGAATGACGAAGGGTAATGGTTGGGGAACAAAAATGTCAGTGCAATAGGTCCCTTTTTTATTCCCCTTTGCTCTTTGATAGTCTTCCTACTGACCTGCAAACAATTTTTCATGATTTTTTCTTTTTTCTTTTTAAATTTTTTTTTTTTAAAACAACTAGCCTACCTCCAAGAGGTTTTCAATCTAGTTACTTTCCCTCAACACCTCAAGATCCATTTTCACCCAAAGATCTTTTTATTTCTCTTTTTTTTTTACACCATTGGGCCGCCCCAAGAGGTTTTTAGCCCATAGTAGGACTCAGGTGCCTCATGCAGATTTTCACCTGAGACCTTATTTTTCTTTCTCCTTTTTTCTCAGTGATTTGATGAGGTAGGAGCTGAAACTTGCTCCACCACCATCATTATTTTATTGATACCATCAATGAACCCTTGCTTTCACAATGGCCTCTTGTAAACTTTCAATCTTTACCTTTTAACAAGTAAAGGGATGGCCTTTGCATTTGTGGTTCTGATCTACACTGAACCATTATCATGACTTCTCTTTATAACATAAGGCCCTAACCATCTTGTCCTTAACTTGCACTTAAAGTATTTATATCTGGAATTATATAACAAAGTCCAATCACTGTTTTCGGGAAAACTAGTGTCTATTCAGATCTGCTAGTCCCATTAAGACAGGTAGCTATCTTAGAAACAAACAATTCAAAGTAACTTGTGTTTTCCTTTATAGGAGATAGATAATAGAGAAGCAGTGAGCACCAACCTTAGTCTTTCGCTTGGTTCCTTGCTTGTTTCCTCTCTCCTTTGATAGAGCTTCGCCACTCCTTTCTCACTTGTCCTGCTTCAAAGAACACCTATAGAGGTAAAGTAGAAAAATGCCATCAAAGCATAGAGATCTATGATACCATAAACAATGTAGAATTAGATGTACATTAACCATACAAATGCATACACAAATACAAGGTTCAGAAATACACAAGTATATGGAGGAAAACTCAAATAACTTTATTGATAGAAGTAGAAGAGAAGATTACAACCCAACTGTCTAATCCAACGCCATCCTCCCAGAATGAAAGCCCTCTTCACCTCATGAAAAGCTAGATCACCCAACAATACAATGTTTCATAGAGAAACCAACAACACTTCCTTACAAAATACAAAATTCCAGCCTTTGGATCTCTAGGATGAGGGATCCATATATAGATATTTGTAGGGGGGTGAGTCAGCTTCTGAGTTTTTGATTAGTGTCATTTCACTAATAGTTCTTGGTTTCACTTGGAGATTTCATGATGTCTTACTCATCCCTGGGTGAATTCAGAATGGCATGTGTCATATGAGCAGTTTCTAGAAGATTCTTTGAGTTTCCACCTAGCAAACTGCCTCACCCATTGTCTGCTTTTGCTCATCACACCCTATCGAAGGGATTTTCAGTATGCATCACACCCCTAGTGTGTAACAGGTGAGATGGATCGCACCCTTAGCATGGAGTAGTCTGTATGGTCCAGTTTTGATTAGTTCTAAGTAGTTTTTCAGGGAGGACTTTTGGGAAATGATGTAATCAATTGACCTTGGTCCTTTAGGGTATGAAACAACACTTTTAGGGGTTTAAGAGCCCTTGGTTTATCGACATATGTGATTGGGGTTGTAGTGCTCAAATATGTCTATAACAGTTGCCTCCTAAAGCATGAGGTCATAAATCTTCTGATATCGGGTGAAATGATTTATCATGAGGATCTGAGGTTCTTTGAATTGGAAGGTGACCTGTAATAAGATACAATACAGTACATTATCTTCATAACATTTTCATGATCTAGCTCAGGTGGGCATTCCCATGCTGAGCTTTATAAATTCATTTTCATGTACATAGGGCAGACAACTGTTTGTGTGGCAGACTGATGATTTTGGTAGAGCCATCATCCCATAGCTTGGATGATCATCTGCGTAGTTATGGAGTACATCGAATGTTTTTATTTTCCTGAATATATCGCAGCCCAGATAGATGAAACTAGATCCGAGGTCTTCAAACTCATTCAATCTTCGGCCGATGTACAAGTTAATCCATGTGAAAAGATGTTCTAAAGTCGAACATGGAAAGACATCATCTGATTACCAGCCAATGATGTAATCTATTAACAGGCGTGAGAGGAATCATTGATAATGATAATGACCCTCAAGGTACTGCAGTACAATTCATGTGGTGTGAATACATGAGTCAATGTCAAACTCCACACAAAATCTTTTGGTTGAAGGCCATTACTGTAAACTTGTTTCCAGAAGTGAGAAACTTGCCATTGAGGCATGCAAGCTTCAAAGTACTGAAAGGGTTGTTCCTAGGTAAACTTCTTGGATAATGAGCTGATGTTGACAAGAAGTGACCCGTCGTAGGAGGGCCTTAATGAATCCCACATCTACAACACGAAATGGAGCAAATGATTTTGTGGAGGTGAAAATGATCTGATGATACAAGGTTTAGGGTGGTGGTCATGAGAAATGGAGCGTGAAGGTATTGCAGTGGATGAGGCGTTAGCTGGGTTGGTGAATTCTCTTAGTGACTTCTCTTGAACATATCGGCGACACTGTGATAGATCGGTAGCATTAACCCCATGGATGGTACGGAGGACCAACGGTGATGGTGAATGGAATAACCTAACCTGACTCAATCATGGTGATGTAGTGAAAATGTCATGTTCAAGAGCGACCTCCTACCAATGAAGCTCTTCAAGTTTTCTTCCCTTTTCCCCAATCATTGCTGACTAGTACCTCTTTATTTTTGTCAAGCTTGAGGAGGATAACATATGCTTATTCTATAATTTTCCCTTTAGGCAAACCTATCACTCTATTTTAGCGAGTCTAGCAACAGTGAAACTCACTCTTGTCCAGATGGAGAAGTTTGTTGCTATTGTTTTAACGAGTTTAATGACAATGATAACTTGGTCCTTTTCATGTTTAGAGAGTTTGAAAAGAAACGAAAAGGAAACTTCAGTAGTCCTTTTTCATGGTATAATCCCTTAAGTCCGAAAAGGTATAAAGTAATATGAAAGGGATGAATTTTCGACAGTTTTAGTGAGCCGAACAAGACAAGCACTTGATCTTTTTGTGTAATGATCCCTCGTGTCCAAAAATATTGAAATATAGAGGAGGGATGGCACTTCTCTTTACTTTAGCGAGCTGGAAAGGCCAGTAGCTCAGCAATCTTTTCATATTTTATGAGTCTAAAAAGAGCTTAAAAGAGACTCGTTTTTGAGGAACGAGTGATGTATCCGGGTAGCTACTGGTTCTAGGTAAGTTTGGAACTTCTTAAACACAACAGTGTAACGAGGGTGGCTAATAGAATCACTCATCATAGTTGTTCCTCAAAATGGTGAACAATCAAGTGGAGGCATATGATCAGCTAAAAGAGTGGAGGTGATGGTAAGAACACAACCAAGGCTCAAAGGGTTGACAGCAATGCAATCACAAAGGTTATTTACCGAAACGGGGGTTTACTTTTTAATAAGCTTGAACCTTGTGCCAACATGTGCTTAGTGGCAGGTTTATCTTTTAACGAGCTTGAACCCTGCGATAAAATTGCTCACGATAATAGTCAGAGATGTTCAATTCACCATTAACACTATGTTCTTTTGACGGTCATACTACCTGTTCAATTTCTCCATCAAATTGATTAGAAATTTAAATACATGCTTGAAAAATGAGTTAAAAACCAACATTTTGAATTACATGAACAATAACATAAAAGTAGTTTTACCTCTCATTTTTACCATTTCATTCAAATTTGGGATTTTTGGAGCTCTAGAGGTGTTTTCCCCCTTGATTTTCATTAGCTGATTCTAGGAGATTTAGCAGATTATTTTCGGCGCCGTCTGGACCACGTAGGAGCTAACCTTGAGCTCTTAATTGCATTCTTTCCTTTTCTGATTTTGAGAAGCTTTTCCTGTTTTTCTGGGCCTTAAGGGTTTGAACAATTCGTTCTCTCCCCATCACACCTAGTATGCATCGAAAAGTGTGATGCTTACTAAGCTGGCTATTGGCCAGTCAGTATGCATCCCACCCTGTACATAGCCAAGGTGTGATGGGCGTAGGAGGAGATGTTTATGCACTGTTTTTTCATGGAAAATTTTCCTGTTTTTGCCCAAATAAGGATCCCAATTATTCTCTTGTTTGTTTTTCAAAGATTCATCTGATTAAGATGGTTGTTACATGGCATGAACTCGAGCATGAATAAGAGGATATGATTGTCTTACATGATCCGAGTACGGTTATTGTATTGCGAAACTGTGGCTTGCTCAAATTCTTCCACATATCCAACATGAGACAACAAATCAATTTGTTACAATATCTTCTCGATGCATGGGATCCTACCAACCAAGTGTTCCAGATTAGAGGTAAATCCATCCGTTTGACAGTGGAGGATATCTACTTCTTGACCGGCTTATTGAGGTGTGGTGCCCCACTCTCAATATTAGGATCTGAGCATGGGGGTGAATCCATGAGTGATTATATTCACTAATTCTGTATTGATGGATCTCAGTTGAGCAGGGATGGCAAGATCGGTATCTGAGATGTCACTGACCGGTCCTTGAGGACTATTTTATTCACCTTTTCTAGATTGCCTGGTAGTGTGGCTCTTCATTTGGCCAGATCCTATATGAAGTATGCTCTGGAATTCCTTGAACCAAAGTTATTCAACTAGTGTGATGTAGTACTTTTGGTTATAAAAGAATAGCTTTCCAAGGTGAAGAAAAGAAGATCCAAGAACTTTGGTTATGGTTCTATTCTGACCACTTTCGCCTTGTAGAGGATCCCACTGATGCAGCCACAGTACATTTCACTTGGACTGCCAGCACCGAGGGAACCACGGATGCAGAGATGGGTCGATCTCATGGCCAGACATGCTAGTCAGTCGCAGATATCATTCTTTGATGCCTTATTTTAGTGGTTCAACTGTCAGAAGATGGTCTTCGCTGAGTATCCATATGTTGGGATGGATTTCTGAGGCGACCCAGATTTGACGTTAATGGTTGGCAAGTAGTGGGGTGTTGTAGGTAAAAATATCTAACCATATCTCTGTTTATTGTTTTATAATGTTCTTGTCTTTTTTACATGTTATCAAGACTAATCAAACCCATATATTTGTGTAGATATTGGACCAGTGCGACCAGCAATGCGCTCGAGGGTAGCAGTTGTCATTACAGTAGGAGAGGTTGTAGAAAGGGCTGTCCTTCGTGATCTAGACATAGCAGAGACCCTTGCAGTATTGTAGGATCAGATCGAGGGTCTCACCCTTGGTATTCAGGATGTGAGGACCGACGAGTTACCTTTGAGATTACAGTTCCATACCACTGGCATGCCGAGTCGATGGACTAGGCTCTTATGTATGATCACACAGGCAGTGACTTTTTATCACCAACACCACTAGTCTAGGGTGCTTTCCTGCATTTTTGAGTTTTTGGGTCGTATTACCGATTTTGTCCTAAACATAGAACATTATGGGTGATTTTAGGGGTGAATGTTCGCCCTTTGGCGAAATTAAGGGGCTTTAAATTTTTAGTGGGCGAATATTTTGTATCATAGTACATTTTTACAAATCACCTCAAATAGCCCACCTTATTTTAAGGGAGTGGGTAAAAAAGGTAAATTTAGCCCTTGAAATTAGGAGTTACAAACTTCCATTCGCCAATTTTCAAGAATAGGTTTTATTTAAGTGAATCCATTCGCCCATTTTCAAGAATAGGTTTTATTTAAGTGAATCCATTCACCAATTTTCAAGAATAGGTTTTATTTAAGTGAATCCTATGGGCCAAAGGCCCAAATACCATATTTATAAAAGAGGTATGGTAAATTAATAAAAATATAAATAAATGAGAGGTATGGTAAATAAATAAAACATAATTAATAAAAATATAAATAAATGAGAGGTATGGTAAATAAATAAAGCATTTTTTATATTTACTCCATAAGTCACTTTATATACATGCAAGGGTGTAAACAAATAAAAATATAGGTAAAGTGGAGGTATGGTAAATAAATAAAACGTCTTTTTATACTTACTCAAAAGGTATGGTAAATAAATAAAAATATAAATAAACTAGACACATGGTAAACAAATAAACCCTCTTTTTATATTTAGTCCATAACCCTCGTTCTATTTATGAAGGCTCAAGAAAGAGGTTTTATTT
Organism: Pinus taeda; assembly: GCA_000404065.3. NCBI lineage: Eukaryota > Viridiplantae > Streptophyta > Pinopsida > Pinales > Pinaceae > Pinus > Pinus taeda. The sequence continues at coordinate 82,528 of APFE031123830.1, read as the reverse complement.
AAGTGAATCCTATGGGCCAAATACCATATTTGTAAAAGAGCTATGGTAAATTAATAAAAATATAAATAAGCGAGAGGTATGGT
>APFE031123830.1:60151-82394 GCA_000404065.3 Pinus taeda | reverse complement strand
ATTTTAAAGAAATGCAATGATTTCATTTGTGTATTCAATAAACACAATATTTTATAATTGAGTAAAATATTCGCCATCCCTAGTGAGAGATTCACCAAAAAATTATATATATACATATCATATTATTGATAAAATCGCCTTCCATTTTTCCTATATACCATGGAGATTCGTCCATTTATTATACATGTAAATTTGGGGGGGTTCTTAAAATTTTCCCTGTAGAACATTTTGTAAAAACCATAAATAGCTATATATTTTTTTGATTTTCGGAGCTTTATTTTAGTTAAGTTATGTGATCTTGATGCAAATGTTGATTGAAATGCTTTTTCCTTTATAAATGCTGAAAATGTCTATCTAACACAATTTGCTAATGAAACAGTTAATGTGTTTAAATTTCTAGAAATGTGTTGATATTGAATAGAATCAAACTACCTTTCCAAAATCCTGACCCTTAGGAACATATGATAGATAGCTGGATTCTGAACGGAATAGATGCCAGTAAGTTGTAGGATGACGAGTTGTGAGTCTAGCCTTACAATAAGTCAGCGTATGCCATGTGCGATGGCATTAGAGAGAAGCGCCATCAACGCGTTGTATTCAGTGATGTTGTTCGTTGATCGAGCAATACATATCCCTCTGAAACTCACTAACTCGCCGCTTGAATAAAAAATGGCCTAGGCTGCAGAAGATAGGTTCCGCGTACTACAACTAGCTCTGTCGGCATATCCAACGAATGATTCCAACAGGTTCAAAATCTGCAACAAATGCAAAGTGGATTACCTAACCAAAATGATAACTCTTGATGAAAACAAAAATGTAACAAAATCATATAAAGAGATTACCACACTTAATCAAGCATAGTAACACTTAAGATACAACCCGTTCTGGGGTTGTGACAATGGAATCCCATCGTAATCTACTAGCTCATAGACTCCTTTTGCTAATACTCTTTTAAAAATTTAGGGGCCCATCCACAATGGTTGGAACTTACCTGCTCCCAATTTATCAGATTCTTGATCGTAAAGTAAGACCAGGTCACCTTCTGAGAAGACACGGGGTTTGATATTTTTGTCAAAATACACCTTGACTCGTTTCTTATGAGCTTCGTTAGCCAAAGCGGTGTCACGACGAGTTTCATCCAATTGGATTAGTTCCAAGAAATGAGCCTCTTCCTCTGAAGTTTCAAGAAGTAGATCGACTGTGAACTTGAGAGATGAAATTTCACACTGAATCGGTAACACCGCTTCCAGGCCATACACCAACTGAAAGTGTGCAAATCCAGTCTCATTTCTCACCGATGTCCTATATGCCCACAAAGATGAGTACAGGATTATGTGCTAATTCCGTTTGTGGACTCCAATCATCCTTTGCAACATGCGCTTCAGGACCTTGTTGATGGCTTCAACTTGTCTGTTAGCTTGCGGATAATATGGAGTGGAATTGTCATGTGACAGTCCTAAGTTGGAAGCTAATCCAACCATCATGTGATTATGAAAATGTAATCCATGATCTATGACTATAGCCTGTGGAACACTAAATCTAGAGACTACATCATTGAAAAAGAAAGGAGCAACCGTTTTGCCACTGTTGTTTAATGTAGGCATCACCTTGGACCATTTTGTAAAATAGTCAACTGCGACTATGATATACCAATGCCCCCTAGCCAAGGTGGGGTTACATGTCATGAAATCTATGCCGCATTTGGAGAATGGCCCAACAGCAACTACTGGATGCAATGGTGCGAGTGATAGTTTGGTTTTGCGGTTGAATATTTGACAAGCATGGCAACTTCTGACTGCGATTATGCAATGTTTGAATATAGTAGGCCAAAAGTAACATGCTCATGAGATTTTTTGCATTGTAGCATAACCAGATTGATGCCCCCCACATGTACCTGAATGAAAATCATTCAGGACTTTTTCGGCCTCCTAATGCGTGAGGCACCTTCGTAGAACTATGTTGATACCTCGACGGTAAAGTGTATCACAGACGATCATGTAGTCTTTTGCTTGGTATCGAGTACGTATTTGTTCCCAGTGAGAGGTATTAGGCCTGTATGTTTGCATTTGGAGATACATCAGTATATCTCCATACCACGGATCGCTTGACGATATCATAAGCAAAGATTCATCCACGATCAATGCTTTGGATGTTTAATCGTTGGATGATGATGGGAGGTCACATAGTAACTCCGCAAAAGCTAGAGATTTTTTTGATTTGGATTTTATGAAGTCTATATCAAAATCTTGCAAAATGGCTATCCATTTCGAGTATTTTCCCCCTACTAATTGACGCGACAGAATGTAATTCATCGGGTTGCAATCTGACAAAATGGTAGTTTTGTGAAAGAGGATATAATGTCAAAATCTTTGTACTGCTTGAATAGCTGCAAGAGCCAGCTTTTCAACATAGGAGTACTTTCTTTCTATATCATTTAAGTTTTGACTTAAGTAATAGATCGAATGTTCAATTCCATTCTCTTCTTGTACTAAAACCATTGCGATGGTTGTATCTGTTGTAGCTAGATATAGGTTAAAGTCTTTTTGATAGTCAGGAGCGTACATTAATGATGCTTTTATTATGGATTCTTTAGAGCATCAAAGGAAGCTTGCGCAAACTAATCCCAGTTGAAGGGCGGTTCTTTTTTCAAAAGACGTGTATAACCTTTAGCAAGTTCGGTGTAATTTGGAATGAACCTCCTTAGAAAGTTTGCTTTCCTTGGAGTTTCTTAATCTGAAGAAAATTTGAAGGTGGAGGCATATCGATGATTGCCTGAACCTTACATGGGTCGAGTCGAATCCTGTCCTTAGAAACTATGAAACTAAGTAAACGACCAGAACTGACACAAGACACACACTTGTTTGGATTGAGTTGTATTTTGTAGTGTCAGCAACATAGAAATATAGCTCTCAAATGTTGTGGATGATCAGTACCCTTTTGCAAATGAGCCAGCAGATCGTCGAGATACGATTGAATGATGTGTTTGATGTTGCCGAAGGCATAATTCATTGCCCTATGAAAAGTTTCCCCTTCGTTCTTTAAACTAAAAAGTAGTTTGTGTTACGTGAATGTGCCCCACGGACATACAAATGCAGTCTTTGAATGGTCCTATGGATGAACTTTTATTTGATTATATCCGGAAAATCCATCCATAAATGAAAAGAATTTGCATTTGGTGAATTCATCAATTATATGGTCGACGAAGGGTGTAGGGTAGTTGTCCTTTGGAAAAGCTTGATTTACATCCTTGTAATCAATGCACACTCTAATCCTTCCTTGCTTTTTCACCACAAGAACAATATTTGATACCCAATCAGTTAGAGGAACTAGGTAAATGAAACCAGCATGTAAAAGTTTTTCAACTTCTACCTTGATGGTAACGGCTTTCTTCGGGTGAACCTGCCGAAGCCGTTGTCATACTGGTTTGACATCTGGATGCATCTTGATTTCATGGTCAACTATGCTCGAGTCAATGCCTGTCATTTCTTCATATGACCATACAAAGACATCTCTAAATTCATGAAAGAGAGCGTAATATATTTCTAGTTCTCAAGAAGAGCAATATTTGCCGACATGAATATTCTGTACAACATTAGGTTTGGTCGAGATATTTATGGCGATAGTTTCTTCAATATTGGATAGATTTTGCTCGAAATCCACCCTATTTACAGTATTTGATAGAAAATAAAACTAAAGGATGATTAAGGTTGCTGGAATAATCTTCGTTGTTATCTTGAAGATGGAAATGATGGTGGTAATCTTCCCATGGTGCCTCTCCTATCATCATTTATTGAATGATTCCTTCGTCTGTAGAATGTACATGCAACCAAGGATTTGAAGAGGTGCCATATTCTTGAGACCTATCTATCCAAACACTCGATGAGCATTGATTTGGGTTTGCCACCCAGACAAAGAAAATTGATTGCTACAAAATTTCTATTGGGCTTGGAGGCAATACCTGGCGATGATCCATGCTATTAAAATGTCGGAAATATTATAAATCTTTGTAGATATAGAAGATACCATATTACAGGTTTCCACCGTGGCCACTTCCGCCAGATTACTCAGAGGCGGTAGGGAAAAAGTACCCATTAAGGAAGGGTCATTTAGGAGGCCTACTCCGACATTTTGATGTGATTGAGAGCTTCCATGGATCATTGGGATGCTTCCCGTAACTTGTGAATTGTTGGGGAGAAAGGTTAGTTTTTAAATGATCACAATTCCGCCTTGGAAGGGGAATGCAATCTTTCTAAAATATGTTGACACAACAGCAGCCATAGCATAAATCCAGGGCCTGCCCAGTAAGATATTGTAGTCAAGGTTTCCATCAATAACTTTGACTTCAATTTCTACTATCTTGCCCCCCAGTTCAACATGCAAGTTACTTAATATCCCATACAGCATGTATGTTATTCCATCAAATTCTTTTAATTTCATTAATGATCTCGACAAGGGTGGCAAGCCTAATGTTTTCCAGCAACTCATTGACATAATACAGGTAGATGCTCCCTCATCAATGATTGTTTGATGAACAGTTTTGTTGAGGGCTTTTACCTGTATGAAGAAAGCGAGTTGAGCTAGCAACTGATGTTCGTATCTTTTATGGTTAAAGTCCACAAAATTAGAATCCATTGGGTCAATGCCACCTATTACTGATAATAGATTCTGCTTTTGGGAGGGGAAATTTTGCAGTACTTCAAGTGTCGACATAGCGGATGGCGATTGTGCCAGATCCTCTAATATATTATAATTTTGTGCTGCTGGAGCACGAGGATTAAATGTCAATTTATATACTACTCCCTTTGGCGGCTTTATTGTTAGTTCAGGAATGATGGGTGGGACAACTTCGGATGAAGTTGTTGTCAAACTACTAGGTTGATCTGTAGCCTTGTTGTTCAACATTTGTGGATTCCCATAATCTTTATTCCTTATCAATACCAAAGCATCATTTTGCTATTTTGAAATGGACAACATAAGCACTTGGGATGGGGAAGCATTATTGATAGCAATCATATTAGTTTCTGGGTTTGGAAACAGATTAGTCAATACCGCCGAGGTACTTGATTTCTTGAAGAACTTCGTGACCTCAGCTCAATGTGGAAAATCTTTCATCCAATGGTCCCCATCACATATGAAACATGGCTGAGTAGGTTTATTTTTCCCAGTAAGGTTTTCAGAATTTTTTTCCAGAGACGAATATTCGTGTTTCTTCCTTTTGTTTTTCCCTTTCTTCCTATCCCTTGGTTGCTTCAGTTCTTTGCCTTTGTCCGATGACATGACATTAACCTCTAAGGCAGGAAGTTTGTCATTTTATTTTTTACTAGAAACTGCAAGGGCTTTACCAGATGGAGCCTTTGCAATTTGCGTACTCGAGGTGCCAATCACACTGTCACTAGCATGAGAGTCCCTGTTTGATTTATGAGGAGGAGGAACATAAAATTCTGGTCTAGGAGCGTCAGGAATTTTTTCATAGAGCATGCCAGACTAAGTATACATCAAGTCTAGATATTGTGCACGAGCAATGACTTTCTCTTTAGTAACGACCCCTCCCTTGGCCACATCTTATGTCATAGAATGTAACAATGACTTAATAAACCATACATCTTGAAGCTGATCAAGAACATATGTCTTTACGATTCGACGACGACGTTGTCACTCATGAATATGATCAAATATGCGAGTGGTTGTTGTCTGTTTAAAATGGTAACGAGCTCCATTCCTATTTCGTACCTTACGGGTAACTGAAAATGGGTTAAAGAGGCGGTGGCTAGGGTGCTAAAGTTATCAAATGAAGATCTAGGCAATTCGATGTACCATTTTGCTGCCGGACCAGTTAGCATTCGTTGAAAAAGGTGAAGCCTAATCGAATCATCATTGAGGGTGTTGGATGAACACCACAAATGAAAGGTCAATACATGATTCGATGGATCTTCACCTAGATTTCCATTGAATTTAGGAATATCTTACAAAAGTTTATGAGGAATCGCTGGCCACCAAGGGGCATAAGCAACTAGATCATTTGTTAGCCGGTTCAGATCTGGTAATTCTAAAGTTGCTACAAAAGGCAATTGTTTATTTAGGTTTGGCGAAGCATACCCAGGATAAGATCGGATTTCCTGAGCAGTAGATCTTTACATACCATCATAATGTATCTGATCCTGATAACTTTGATAAGGCTGATGGGAATAACCATTATAATATGATTGTTGGTAGCCATTTTGAACATACAGTTGCCCATTTCCTGCGAAGCTTTGTTGCTCAGGTCCTCAGTGAGCTTGCTGGAATTGTGGTATTTGATATTGTACTAGAAGGTATAGTTTCTGCAGTGACATATGCTAGAGTGTTGACACCTTTCGAATCAGCCCTAGATGGAGCTGGTTTAGGAATAGAAGTGTTTACCATTACACTAGGATCAGTTCTAATGTCCTCTTGTAACTGCGGAACTTCATTTGTAAAGGCAGTGGTACCAGAAATAATTGGAGTAACTAGAGTCTCTGATGATGTTGAAACATAAGTTTCAAATGAACCAGGAGATTTCGACCTAGTTAAACGAGACCGTTTTGCCCAGAATGGCTTCATTTTTGGAGTCAAAGATGGTTGACTCGTTAATCTCCGTCAACGATGGGGTTCCGATTGACCTTCTTCCACGATTTTGGATTACTTGATCAACTCAAAATTAAAAGGGGAAAATGTTATTCTGAATTAAATGAAATTTATGACGCCGTGACACAACTTCCTTTTTCAATTTTTAAGAGTTGAGAAAAAGCTAAATGTGACTCTAGTCACCTTCGATTTTTAATGAGCTTGAAGTGACAAGTGCTCAGATGGACCTTTTCTTTTAAGGAGTCGAAAAGGAACGAAAGTGACTACTCTGGAAACCTAGACAGAGGGATTAACAAACCAATTGCAAAACTGCAATATACACCTCGGTGGTAAATTAAAGAGAAATTACTGAGGACTTTATGTATGGCAGTCAATCTTCCTGAATGATGTGTTCAGTGCACTGCGATCGATAGGGTGGCAGACACGACTTCCTAAGGATAAAGGATATCAGCCTATTGTGGTCTCCCAATATATACTCCATGGTACATGAGAGCACAAGTTCATATTGGCACCTTTCGTATCAAAGAGGAGGAATCACCCAACCTACGATGAAAACAATAGATATTCGGCTTTACAATGTCGAAATACATCTCTAGCCTAGGATTTTCAATTAAGCCACTTTTTGAAAAGGAGGATTGTAAATGATGAAAAATACATAAAAAACATTTACAATACCTTATAAATGGAGGTTGAATAATGTAAATGAAGAAGGCTTCAACAATGATATACTAATCATAGGAAGCAAAACTACTGAATAGAGCTGAAAACAATGAAGAAAAAACCAAAATCCAGAGAGGGAAACGACCTCATTCTATCATCACCCCTGTCCTTAAGGGAAACAACAATGCATCTCACCTGCAGCATATGGGAGGTGTGATGCATCCCAACTGCCAATGAGAGATAGCGCGATGGTCCAAGGATGAGACTGAGCTTAGTTTTCACTCATAATTTGCAGCTAAGTTTAGTGATTTATGTCGAGCTTATGATGGATAGTAAACACAAAGGATAGGGGTATAATCTTATGAGGTTATTGAGCTACCACCAGGGCACTTAGGATGTTTGCAAGTCAAATGTTCTGTTCATAAACCAACTTGGAGATTGACTAAAGCAACGTTGATCTACTTTGCAGTTACATAGAAAAAGCAGTTCGAAGGCTAGCTGGCTTAACTTCAGGCTCTGTATATAGTTTATAAAGTAAACAGCAGTAACAAACAAACAAACTATTCACTCCCCAGTGGAGTCGCCATTTTGTTTCCGAGAAACTAGTGTCTATTCAAATCTGCTAGTCCCACTAAGACGGGTAGCTATCTTAGAAACAAACAATTCAAAGTAACTTGTGTTTTCCTTTATGGGAGATAGATAAGAGAGAAGTAGAGAGCACCAACCTTAGTCTTTTGCTTGGCTCCTTTCTTGTTTCCTCTCTCCTTTGATAGAGCTTCACCACTCCTTTCTCACTTGTCCCACTTCAAAGAACACCTGTAGAGGCAAAGCAACAAAATACCATCAAAGCATAGAGATCTATGACACCATAAACAATGTAGAATCAAATGTACATTAACCATACAAATGCATACACAAATACAAGATTCAGAAATACGCAAGTATATGGAGGAAAACTAAAATAAATTTATTCATAGAAGTGGAAGAGAGGATTATAACCCAGCTGTTTGATCCAGTGCCATCCTCTGAACATGAAAGCCCTCTTCACCTCATGAAAAGCTAGATCACCCAACAATATAATGTTTCATAGAGAAACCAACAGCACTTCCTTACAATATACAAAATTCCAACCTTTGGATCTCTAGGATGAGGGATCCATATATAGATATTTGCAGGGGGTGAGTCATCTTTTGGGCTTTTTATTAGTTTCATTTCACTGATATTTCTTGGTTCCACTTGGAGATTTCATGATCTCTTACTCATCCCTGGGCGAATTCAGAGAGGCAAGTGTCATATGAGCAGTTTCTAGAAGATTCTCTAAGTTTCCACCTAGCAAACTGCCTCTGCCATTTGTCTGCTCTCACTCATCGCACCCTATGGAAGGGCTTTTTAGTATGCATCGCACCCCTGGTGTGTAACAGGTGAGATGCATCTCACCCTCAGCATGGAGCAGTCTGTATGGTCCAGTTTTGACCAGTTCTGAGTATTTTTTCAGGGAGAACTTCTGGGAAATGATGTAATTAGTTGACCTTGATCCTTTAGGGTCTAAAACAACACTTTTAGGTGTTTAAGAGCCCTTGTTTTATCGAAATATGTGATTGGGGTTGCAGTGCCCAAATATGTCTATAACAATCACCTTCTTGAAATTTATTGTACTTCATGTTCTTATCATACTAGATCTTACTATGAAGTTGAGATGTGTAGGAGGGCCTGCATTCTAAACTCATCTAAACCATTCAATTGGAGCAACCTCTCTTTTTGTGCATTGTTGTGATATTGATATAGTTACGTTGCCATCCTCAATGTGTTATACTCAAATTCAATTGACATCAGGGCCTTTTTCCCATAGACTAGCTCATAGGGTATGAATCCAGTGGTGGTCTTCCAAGTGATATTATAGGCCCATGTGGCCCAACTAGTCTATCTGCCCAATATTTCCTACTACTGCTAACCACCTTTGTCATGATGTCCTCCAACACTCTGCTTGTTACCTTCACTTGCCCATTAGCTTGTGGGTGATAGGGAGTGGAGGTTATATGCTTGATGTCATGATGGATGAGAAAGTCTTCAATCATGTTGGAGGAAAATTGGCTGCCTTGATCAGTGACCAATTATCTAGGGTACCCAAATTTGTAAAATACATTCTCCCTTAAGAACTTAGCCACTTTCTCCTCTGTTGCTACCTTAATTTTGTTGGTTTCGTCCCACTTAGTCAGATAGCCAGTGTACATAATGATATACTACTTTTGCTTGGAAGGAGGGTCAATAGGTCCAATGAATTCCATGCCCCACTTGTAAAATGGCTCAACAGTCACTTGAGTTTGCAAAGGAATTTCGTCTCTTGGAGAAGGCTTTCCCATCCTTTGGCACCGATCACACTAACTAGTATATCTTTTCACATCCTGATGAGGAGTGGGATAATAATACCTAGCATGTAACACTTTAAATTTTGTCATATTTGCTACAAAGTGACCTCCACAAGGCCCAGCATGATAGGCCAAAATGATGTCAAAGACTTCCTCCTCCCTGAAACATTGTTTTCAGAATTTGATCTTTGCCAAGTTTGAAGAGGTTACCCCCAATCCAGGTGAAGGGGGTTCTCTTCCTCACAATATTTCTTTTCTCTTTGGAGGACAAATTCAATGGGAACTATGCAAATACCGAATAGTTTTGTATTTCAGCAAACCATGGAGAGAGAACTGAGATGGTGAAGAAGTGCTTGTATGGTAACTGATCATCAACCATTCCCTCCTCACCTTCAGGTAACGTTAATCTGGACAGAATGTTAGCAACAACATTTTCCTTGCTAGGCTTATCAACAAAAAGATCAGAGGGAACCATGGATGTAGAGATGGGTCTATCTCATGGCCAGACATGCTAGTCAGTTACAGATCTCATTCTATGATGCCTTCTTGAGTGGTTCAACCGTCAGGAGATGGTCTTCGCCGAGTATCCATATGTTGAGATGGATTTTCGAGGTGACCCGGATTTGGTGTTATTGGCTGGAAAGTAGTGGGGTGTTGTAGGTAAAAAGATCTAACCATATCTTTGTTTATTGCTTTATAATGTTCTTGTGTTTTTTCAAATGTTATCAAGACTAATCAAACCCATATATTTGTGCAGATATTGGACTAGTGTGACCAACAATGTGCCCGAGGGTCGTAGCTATCGTTCTAGTAGGAGAGGCTATAGGGAGGGTTATCCTTCATGATCTGGATGTAGCAAAGACCCTTGCAGTATTGTACGATTAGATCGAGGGTCTCACCCTTGGTATTCAGGATGTGAGGACCGATGAGTTACCTCTAAGATTACAGCGCCATACCACTAGCATGCCGAGTCGATGGACTAGGCTCTTATGTATGATAACACAAGCAGTGACTTGTTATCACCAGCATCATTAGTCTAGGGTGCTTTCCTGAATTTTTGAGTTTTTGGTTCGTATGACCGATTTTTTCCTGGACACAGAACATTTTGTAAAAACTATAAACAGCTATATATGTTTTTGATTTTCGGTGCTTTATTTTGGTTAAGTTATGTGATCCTGATGCAAATGTTGATTGAAATGCTTTTTCCTTTATAAATGCTGCAAATGTCTATCTAACACATAATTTGCTAATGAATCTGTTAATGTGTTTAAATTTTTGGAAATGTGTTGATATTGAATAGAATCAAACTGCCTTTCCAAAATCCTGACACTTAGGAACATATGATAGATAGCTGGATTCTAAATGGAATATATGCCAGTAAGCTGTAGGATGACGAGTTGTGAGTCTAGTCTTACAACAAGTCGGCGTATACCATGTGTGATGGCATCAGAGAGAAGCTCCATCAATGCATTGTATTTAGCGATGTTTTTCATTGATCGACCAATACATATTCCTCTAAAACTCACTAACTCGCCACTTGAATAAAAAATGGCCCAGGCTGCAGAAGATAGTTTCTGTGTACTACGACTAGCTCTGTCAACATATCCAATGAATGATTCCAACAGGTATGACATCTGCAAACAAATGCAAAGTGGATTACCTAACCAAAATGATAACTCTTGATGAAAGCAAAAACGTAACAAAAGCATATAAAGATATTACCACACTTAATCAAGCATAGTAATGTTTAACAACCCGTTCTGATGCTGTGATAGTGGAATCCCATCATAATCTACTAGCTCATAGGCTCCTTTTGCTAATACTCTTTTCACAATGTAGGGGCCCATCCACAATGGTAGGAACTTGCATGCTCCCAATTTATCAGATTCCTGATCGTAAAGTAAGACCAGGTCACCTTCTGAGATGACATGGGGTTTGAAAGTTTTGTCAAATTGCGCCTTGACTCGTTCCTTATGAGCATCGTTAGCCAAAGCGGCATCACAACAGGTTTCATCCAATTGGATTAGTTCCAAGAAACGAGCCTCTTCCTCCGAATTTTCGGGAAGTAGATCGACTGCGTGCTTGAGAGATGAAATTTCACACTGAATCGGTAAGACCACTTCCAGGCCATAAACCAACTGAAATGGTGTAAATCTTGTCACATTTCTCACCGATGTCCTATACTCCGAAAAAGCTGAGTACAAGATTATGTGCTAATTTTGTTTGTGGAGTCCAATCATCCTTTGTAACATTCACTTCAGGACCTTGTTGATGGCTTCAACTTGTCTATTAGCTTGCAGATAATATGGAGTGGAACTGTCGTGTGATAGTCCTGATTTGGCAGCTAATTTAGCCATCATGTGATTGCGAAAATGCAATCCATGATCTGTGACTATAGCCTATGGAATACCGAATCTAGAGACTACATGATTGAAAAATAAAAGAGTAGTCACTTCGCTTCTGTTGTTTAATGTAGTCATCGCCTCGGCCCATTTTATAAAATAATCAACTACGACTATGATATACCCATGCCCCCTAGCCAAGGTGGGGTTACATGTCATGAAATCTATGCCCCATTTGGCAAATGGATAAACAGAAACTACTAGATGCAATGTTGTAGGTGGTAGTCTGTATTTGCGATTGAATATTTGACAAGCATGGTAACTTCTGATCGTGATTATGCAATCTTTAATTATAGAAGGCCAGAATTAACCTACTCATAAGATCTTTTGCACTGTAGCATAACCAGATTGATGCTCCACACATGTGCCTGAATAACAATCATTCAGGACTTTTTCAGCCTCCTCATGCATGAGGCACCTTCGCAGAATAGTGTCGATACCTCGCGACAAATTTTATCACCGACGACCATGCAGTATTTTGCTTGCTATCGAGTACATCTTTGTTTGGAGGGAGAGGTATTAGGCCTGTATGTTTGGGTTTGGAGATATATTAGTATATCTCCATACCATGGATCGCTTGATGATATCATAAAAAAAATATTCATCCATGATCGATGCTTTGGATGTTGAATCATTGGACGATGATGGGAGGTCACATAGTAACTCCACGAAAACTAGAGATTTATTTGATTTGGATTTTATGAATTCCATATCAAACTCTTGCAAAATGGCTATCCATTTTGAATATTTTCCCCCTAGTAATTGACGCAATAGAATGTAAGTCATTGGGTTGCAATCTGACAAAATGGTAGTTTTGCGAAAGAGGATATAGTGTCGAAATCTCTGTACTGCTTGAACAGCTGCAAGAGCCAACTTTTCAACATAGGAGTCTTTATTTCTATATCATTTAAGTTTTGACTTAAATAATAGATCGGATGTTTGATTCCATTCTCTTCTTGTACTAAAACCATTGTGATGGTTGTATCTGCTGCAACTAGATACAGGTTAAAGTCCTTTTGATAGTTAGGAGCATATATTAATGATGCTTTTATTAGGAATTCCTTTAGAGCATCAAAGGAAGCTTGCACAAGCTAATCCCAGTTGAAGGGCACTTCTTTTTTCAAAAGACGTGTATAACCTTTAGCAAGTTCGCCGTAATTCAGAATGAACCTCCTTAGAAAGTTTGCTCTCCCTTGGAGTTTCTTAATCTGAAGCAAAGTTGAAGGTGGAGGCATATCGATTATTGCTTGATCCTTACATGGGTCGAGTTGAATCCCATCCTTAGAAACTACGAAACCAAGTAAACGACCAGAGCTGACACAAAACAAACACTTGTGTGGATTGAGTCATATTTTGTATTGTCAACAACGTAGAAATATAGCTCTCAAGTGTTGTGGATCACCAGTCCGCTTTCGCGAATGAGCCGGTAGATGATCGAGATATTATTCAACGATGTGTTTCATGTCGGGGAAGGCATAATTCATTGCCCTCTGTAAAGTCTCCCCTACATTCTTTACATCAAAAGGTAGTTTTTTGTACGTGAATGTGCCCCACAGACATATAAATTCAGTCTTCGACTAGTCCTATGGGCATACGTTTATTTGATTATATCCGAAGAATCCATCCATAAATGAAATGATTTCGCATCCGGCGCATTCATCAATTATCTGGTCAATGAAGGGTGTAGGGTAGTTATCCTTTGGATAATCTTGATTTACATCCCTATAATCAATGCACACTCTAATCGTTCCTTGCTTTTTCATCACAGGAACAATATTCGATACCCAATTAGTTAGAGGAACCGGGTACATGAAACCAGCATGTAAAATTTTTTCAACTTCTGCCTTGATGGTAGCGGCTTTCTTTTGGTGAGCTTGCTGAAGCCGTTGTCGTACAGGTTTGACATCTGGATACATCTTGATTTGATGTTCAAATATGCTCAAGTCAATGCCTAGCATTTCTTCATATGACCATGCAAAGACATCTCCGAATTCGCGAAAAAGAGCACAATATATTTCTAGTTCTGAAAAAGAGCAAGATTTTTCGACATGAATATTCTGTACAACATTAGGTTTGTTCGCGATATTTATGGCGATAGTTTGTTCAATATTGGACATATTTTGCTCAGAATCTACTGTATTTATAGTATTTGATAGAAAATCAAAAACTGAAGGATGATTAAGGTCGCTCGAATAATCTTCATTGTTATCTTGAAGATGGGAATGATGGTGGTAATCTTCCCATGGTGCCTCTCCTATCATCATTGACTGAATGATTCCTTCGTCTGTAGAATGTACATGCAACCAAGGATCTGAAGAGCTGCCATATTCTTAAGACATATCTATCTAAACACTCGATGAGCTTTGATTTGGGTTTGTCGCCTGGGCCAAGAAAATTGATTTCTACAAAATTTCTATTGGGCTTGGATGCAACACCTGGCGATGATCCATGCTAACAAAATGTTCGAAAATCTTATAAATCTTTGTAGATATAAAAGATACCATATTACAGGTTTCCACCGTAGCCACTTCTGCCTAGATTACTTGGAGGCGGTAGGGCAAAAGTACCCATTCAGGCAGGGTCTTTTGGGAGGCCTACTCAAACATTTTAAGTAATTTAGAGCTTCCATGGATCATTGGAATGCTTCCCATAACTTGTGAATTGTTGGGGAGAAAAGTTAGATGGTCAACGATCGTAATTTCGCCTTGGAAGGTGTTGATGCCCCGAAAATCGTTGTATCAACATTGGAGGATAACCACCCGGTCCGGACCTTAATACAGCTCTTTTTCCGTTTGGGATGGTGGCTCTGACTGGATATAATGGGACCAGGTTCCTAATAATGAATAAAAGGGGTGGATGAGCGATTGGTTATCTAATATAATGATAGGCGAATAACTTAATCTATCAGCAAAGATAAAAGAACTATTGCTAATACCGGGAACTATTATTCTTTGGAAATGTAGCGTTTGATGATCTTTGTCTATTGACAAGCATATAGATGACTCTATCAAATAAACATAGATATTTATTCATTCAAACATTACTTTATTTAAATAGTTAAACAAAGTGATTAACACAATATTGCTACACTTATCATTTATATCATCGATACATACATGATTAGAAGAAAAACACACTGTAAACATCCAATAGTGGAAGGAATAAAGTATGCTGTTAAAACACATATATATATCCGATAATAGCAAGAGCGATCAAATGACAATTCATATAAAAAGAATGAGTTCAGACATAGATAATAGTACCATATGAGCTGCTTATCACTCCCAATATCAATCGCTATTTGAAATTCTTCTTCCAACACATAAATACTTTCAAACAAAGACAGTAGTGCACATTCGCATAAAATTTTCTTTGTCAAAATCAGAATGATTGGTCTAGTTTTATAAAAGAATATCCCTGAAGTACAATAGTGCAACTTCAGGTTTTAAGTCATATACAAAACTTTACGACCCTTTCTAAATACATGAAAGGGTCTATAAATACTAAACTAAGCTAACTATCTATGAAACTGAAATCCTACTTAATTGGTATCAATTAATTTTGAATATCTCCTTCACAGCAATCTGGCAGTCGACGGCATGAATCATCATTCAGGTTGTTTTCCTTTAAACCTGAGCTGACATATCGCAAGCATTGGCTCCACTTCGGGTGGTCTGTTGAGGCGAGAATTGAGTTGGGCGGCATAGGTGGTATCCTGAATATCAGGAATGATATACCCGATTGCATCTGTAAGGCATTTGATGGCGGCTCTCTGGTTGTGCGGTTTGACTAAAAAGAACCAATAGGTATCCCATGTCAAACTGTTAATTCCTGCGATTAATCTTCCATTTTTCTCTAGTTTCGGATAACATGACTACTCCAATGTTTTAGCTGTTGTCAATTTGCCTGGAGTACATTGAGAGATCATGTTAGACAAGTAAAGAGTATTATTAACCAATTCAACCAAATTACTAGTGGTTGATTTGCATCGTGAAATTGCTCTCTCTGCTTTCATTAACTGGGACTACCATTCTGTAAATAATATCTCTTTATGCGATTCTAAAATCTTTGGTAAATTAGCCGCTTGTCCCTGATCGGTATCTTGCCATTCAAGAAAATTAGTTAATGTTTCATCGGCTTGATCCAAGTCTGCTCTAGCTTTTTCCGATTTCTCATTTATTGATGTCGTTAAATCGCATAATGGTTCCGCCTAGGCGATTTGTTGACATAAAAGCTTTATATGATTTAATAATGCCTTGTTTATCTATAATGCCTCTACTCTGAATTCATCTATCTGTGGAAGTTTATTTGTTTTCTCTAGCTGGGCTGATAGTTGAGCAATCTTCTCATCTTTTAACTTCAGCATTTGTTCATTCGCTGCTTCTAGTTGTGCCAATGCCTCAGATAGCTCTTTCTGCTTTTGAACTACGCTATCATCAATCCTCTGTTTCTCTTCCTGCAATTGTTTAGTCAATTGGTTATTTATTTTTTGTTGTATTACCAATTGTTTTTTTGCCTGCTCCGCCTTTTGTTGTGCTTCTGATAGTTGCGCTTGCAGTGAAAAGATCTCCTGGTCTTTTGTTTTCAATAAAATGCTTACCTCTGATGCCTTGTCTATTGTTGCTGCCGAATAGGCTCCAGCATATTGTGATAGTTTTGTTAGATCATCAGAGGGGTCAAATTCCTCTTTCCAAAGCACATTGCCCGTCATTGTTTGTTCTAGGAATAGGGAAGGTTGATCAGTCCTTCTCCTCTTCCTCTGTCGTTTTACCACAACTTTGTGTCTTGGGATATAGAAGACATCTAAGGGAGGAATTTCTTCTATTTGCAAAATAACCTGATCGGAAGGATCCTTTGGGATTATCTCTACTTCTTTCGAACTGGGTAGGACGTTGGTTTCACCTAGAATCTGTTTTGAAGTTGCCTCTTGTGTATTAGCCTCTTTTGATGTATCGTCATCTTTGGAGCACTCAAGATTACCGATAATTGAATTGAATTGCTGCCATTCCTGGAGCAATTTCGGGTCAGTTTGAGTATTTACATTCACATTTATGCTGCTCTGTTCCTGCTCTTTCGTCGGGGTTTCCTCTTGTCTTTTCATATGAACTTCTTCTTGTTCCTTTGATGTAACAGGAGGTTCCTTAATAAGTCGATGTTCAGGCTCGCTTGATTCTGTTGTTGGGGTTGTCGCTAACAGATCTAGAGGCATAGTTTTCAACCTCTGTTCTCTAAGTCTGTTGAATTCAACTAATCCATCATCTTTGTATTCGATTATAGCCAGCGATTTAACTTGAAACATTGACTCGGCTGATGAGAACAGGTCATCAAATTTATCTTCTTTACGCTCAAACTTGGTCAATTTGGCCTGTTCAAGTGCATTATAGGCGACTTTGCGTGGATCAAATCGCCTACTAGGGAGAGTTGCTAGAGTTAATGACTTTATTTTTTCAGATTCTTTCTCTGCATGTTTGAAATCATGTAAAGTGTAGATACCACATCTCAGGGGAAAAGAGGGCCAGACCTGCTTCTTATTTTTCTTTAGAGTTTGTGTAACTCCTTCGGAGGTAATCTGATAGGCTATCTCCCTAGCCAGCAGTTTATGAGGTATGTACAAAGGAAGAACGTGAGGTTTGGCTTGACTGCCGAAAATTCTTATTTAAGTAAATTTTTCCTCTCCAAACCAACTTCCTATTGATGTCAAATCAATCCCTGCTTGGTAGGAAATCTTAGGGGCAAGTTTATTAAAGATAGAATAATGAATGGGTAACATAAAGTCATTACAGATTTGGTATAAATGGTGCTTGTAGTAAGTTTTCCACAACTTCGGATGGTATATGTGAATGGGCATGGGGTCTTGCGAAGTCCACCTCCATCCGAGCACAAGAAATTCAGATTTAAAACACAAGATGTCTAGTATATAAGCATTGCAGTAGAATGGGGGAATAAGCCTTTCAGTGACGCGGAATTTGGTTCTAAAATCAAGAACTGCGGTTGCTAGCTTATCAGACAGTATAGTTTCCCAATCCATTATTTCACCATTACATGCTGCTTCCATCAAGGGAACCATTTCTATAGTAAACTTAGCGGAATCGTGCAATCCCCACAAACTACAAATCATTATCCCGGAATAACAATAAGGAGAGCATAGAGAATCGACCGAGTACTTACCCGAAGATTCATGCTTGTGTTTTGCCGGATTTGCCTCCATTCCCGAATGGGTTCGAATTCAGTTTCGTTCTCATCTCGGAATTTCTCTAGAAATGTCGTGTTGTACTTCTTCTCTGGCACAGGCAAATGATACATTTGCCTCAAATCATCAGATTGAAATGAACCTAAGATTCTCCCATCTCTGGTGCTAAAGGTTCTGTCTGTGATTGGGATTTCCTCAATTGCCCATCTCACTACATCCGTATATGGGAGAATTTGTTCCCAAGCTGCTATCCGATGAAGGAAAGAGTCGGCTAAGTCCTTTAGAGTAGCATCAAATTTTCGAGTGCTATCTGCTGAGGCTCATACTACTGTCTTCTCTAGTTCTTCGGCTTCAATCAAATTATAGGTACTTTGCCAAGTAGTTTTTCTGAGTCCTAGACATGTAGTATCCGATATCATCCTTTCTTTTTACTTCCTAGATCAACGATGAGTTGTCCTGTGGCCGGTGAAGCGGAAGCGATTGCAATTTTCTTAGACTTCTTCCCCATTCTGGTTGAATTCATTACTTTGGAAGAGTTCTGCAAAGGAGTGAAAATGAACGTAATACATAAAATTGATAACGCAAAACCGAATATGAGCGATATATATTGATCAATGCATGATGAATGATTAACTTAAGGTGGACACGAATACAATCTGTGAAAAGGATTTTAGGCTTATCGTTCCATTAAATGGTCATTAAGACTTGTCAATCCTTTAAATGCCCATCATATCGATTATTGGCCGAATGATTTGTTAAAGCGTGCCTTGGATGTTTTGGAGGTTGAGCGCAGATGAATGACTGTTTGGAAGATAAGGCTTTTAATACGAATTAATTGTAATAACCCTGTTTTAAGATTTCTTTGAAATTCGCGCTTTTGGCTTTATCGCAATCGGGCGTCGGGGAAATCTTAAATCATTACATTGGTTCCATTTGGAATCCCCAATCGCTGATAGCGATATCGCATCGCATCGGGAGTATTAACTGGGCACTTTGAAAAGCATGCATGGTAAATCCCCGATCGGCGATAGCGATATCGCATCGCATTGGAGTGAAAGGAATTTTATTATGCCAACTTATTATTGCCGATATCCGATAGCCTATTGTGAGTTGTCGCGTCGGAGAAAACCAATGGGTCTTTAAGTTATGCCTCCTTTGTCATTGCGATATGCGATCTTGCGATCGCTTTATCGCAATGATAAAAGATTAATCATTTATATATATATAAGACCTTTAATTGGTTTATCAAAAAGGTTTTGTAATGTTTTTATTTTGTTTTCAGACCTTTTTGAGTAACACTAAGTTGATACCAATTAAAATAAAAAGGGACCCATTTCACATTATAGTTTTTGAGAATAATAATGATATGAAATGGGGGGGTGTTGTAGAGCACAACAGAAGGGGAATGGAATCTTTCTAAAATATGTTGACACAACAACAACCATAGCATAAATCTAGGGCCTGCCTAGTAAGATATTGTAGTCAAGGTTTCCATCAATAACTTCGACTTCAACTTCTACTCTCTTGCCCCCCAGTTCAACTTTCAAGTTACTTAATATCCTGTATGGCATGTATGTTCTTCCATTGAATGCTTTTAATGTCGTTGATGATCTCGACAAGGGTGGCGAGCCTAAGGTTTTCCAGCAACTCATCAACATAATACAGGTAGATGCCCCCTCATCAATGATTGTTCAATGAACAGCTTTGTTGAGGGCTTTTACCTGTACAAGGAAAGCGAGTTGAGCTAGCAACTAAGGTTCGTATCGTTTATGGTGAAAGAGCACAAGATTAGAATCCGTTCGGTCAATCCCACCTATTGTTGATAATAGAGCCTACTTTTGGGAGGGGCAATTTTGCAGTACTTTAAGTGTCAACATAGCGGATGGCGATTGTGCCAGACCCTCTACTATATTATAATTCTGTGTTGCTTGAGCATGAGGATTAAATGTCGATTTATGTACTACTCCATTTGGCAGCTTTATTGTTAGTTCAAAAATGATGGGTGGCACGACTTCGGATGAAGTTGTTGTCGAACTACTAGGTTAATTTGTAGCCTTGTTGTTTGACATCTGTGGATTCCCATAATCTTTATTCATTATCAATATCAAAGCTTAATTTTACTGTTTCGAAATGGACAATATAAGCACTTGGGATGGGGAAGCATTATCGATAGCAACTAGATTAGTTTCTGGGTATTGAAATGGATTAGTCAATATCGTCGAGGTACTTGATTTCTTGAAGAACTTCATGACCTCAGCTCGATGCGGACAATCTTTCGTCCAATGGTCCCCATCACATATGAAACATGGCTAAGTACATTTCTTTTTCCTAGTAGGGTTTTCTGAATTTTTTTCAAGAGACGAATCTTCCTGTTTATTCTTTTTGTTTTTCCCTTTCTTCTTGCCCCCTAGTTGCTTCAGTTCTTTGCCTTTGTCTGATGACACGACATTAACCTCCGAGGCAGGAAGTTTGTCATTTTCTTTTTTACCGGAAACTACAAGGGCTTTACCAGATGGAGCCTTACATTTGTGTACTCGAGGTGCCAATCACGTTGTCACCGGCATGAGAGTCCCTGTTTGATTTAGGAGGAGGAGGAACGGAAAATTCTGGTATAGGAGCATCAGGAATTTTTTCATAGAGCGTGCCAGAGTGAGTATAGATCAAGTCTAGATATTGTGCACGAGAAATGACTTGCTCTTTAGTAACGACCCCTCCCTCGGCCACATATTCTGTAATAGAAGGTAACAATGACTTAATAAACCATTCAGCTAGAAGCTGATTAGGAACATATGACTTTACCATTCAATGACGACGTCGCCACTCATGAATATGATCAGATATGTGAGTGGTTGTTATCTGATTAAAATGGTAAGGAGCTCCATTCCTGTTTTGTACCTTATGGGTAACTGAAAATGGGTTAAAAAGGTGGTAGCCAGGGTGCTAAAGTTATTGAATGAAGCTCTAGGAAATTCAATGTACCATTTCACTACCAGACGAGTTAGCGTTCGTTGAAAAAAGGCGAAGCCTAATTGAATCATCATTGAGGGTGTTGGATGAACACCACAAATGAAAGGTCATTACATGATTCGATGGATCTTCACCTAGATTTCCATTGAATTTAGGAATATCTTATGGAAGTTTATGAGGAATCGCTGGCCACCAAGGGGGCATAAGAAATTGGATCATTTGTTAGCTGGTTTAGATCTGATAATTCTAAAGTTGGTACGAAAGGCAACTGTTGATTCAGGTTTGGCAAAGCATACCCAGGATAAGATGGGATTGACTAAGCAGTAGGTCTTTGCATACCAACATAATGTATTTGATGCTGATAACTTTGACAAGGTTGATGGGCATAGTTGTTATAATATGATTGCTGGTAGCCATTTTGAACATATGGTTGCCCATTGTTTGCAAATCTTTGTTGCTCAGGTCCTCAGTAAGCTTGCTAGAATTGTGGTTGTTGATATTGTACTAGCCATGGTTGTTGGACCATTTGCTGTTGTCCAATACTGGATGTTTAGCCAAGATGAGGGGTGATAGCACCCATTTGAGCATGAGTTGCTTCAGTTAAGGAGCCACTAATTTGTGATTGTGATTGAGTCATGGAGATAAGAGGCTATTGTATTACAACCTGAGAGACTTGAGGTTGACATACAACAGGCAGCGCTTGTACTTGCAACACCGTCACAATAGTCGGTGTAGTGGGAATGTTCGACACGGGTTGATTTGGTTGCATTGAAATACAACTCTTGGTTGTTGAGGCAGTATTGGTACCCAACCTGTTATGAAACCAACTCAAGAATAGATAGAAAAGATAGATCAATGCCTTAGAATTCAGCCTCTTCGAGGGGGAAACCTCCTTTACATTACATAAATGAATAATTCTTGGATGATTCAAATGTCAAAACCTCCTTTCTATATATAGGAGTCTAAGAAGTCACAATATAACCCAGCCGACCTAAAAATAATAATATAAAGCCACAAAAATAACAATAGAGGGATTCTATGGGGCACAGTAATAA
>APFE031123830.1:0-40511 GCA_000404065.3 Pinus taeda | reverse complement strand
AATACCGAGGGAAGATTTGATGACCCAAAGTTGTTAAACTTATACAACCTTGTAGAATCATCAGCAATACCAGTAGCTAGAATCTGTTTAGGATCTCTTAGATCCTTGATTACAACATCATGAGGTGAAAATTCAACAATTTTACCTTCACCTGATTGAGTTATCTGATATACAGATAGAAGGTTGCTGGATAAGGTTGGAACACATAATACATCATTAAACTGACCATTGTCTAGATGAATAGTTCCAGTCCCTACAACATTAAGAGATCTATCATCACCAACATATATATTTTTTGGTGTTACAATCATTTAAAGAAGAAAACATGGCTTTGTTTTTGGCCATGTGATAAGAAGCTCCAGAATCAATGAGCCACTCATGAGAATGAGAAGAAGAAGATACATTTAGTGCATATCCAGACCGAGATGCTTGACAACCACATGCAGAAAGTGTCATTCCTGAAGATGAATTTGAAGAGTGCTCCAAATGGATGTTATGCTTCTTCGTTGTTGCTTCCAAGGCTTCCATCTTCTTAAAGCATTTGGATTCTAAGTGGCTATCTCGATTACAAAAGTTGCAATGAGTCTTCTTGCCTTTGTTTTTATTTGCCTTATCATTCTGGTGAAATGATTTTTCTTTTTGAGGCTGAAATTGCTTAGGACCCTTGTTTGGTTTAGGACCATTCTTTTTAGGATATGTTCTTAGGATTCTTTGAATTTGGTTGCTGCTGGGTGGCTAATGCTTTCTTAGAAGAGTTTCCAAGATTAAGAAGACCAAGGTGTAAGAGTTTTTCTTGTTCTCTTATTAAAGAATCACAAAAAGCATCAAAGGAAGGGGGCTTGTAGTCATGTCCTTAAGAAATGAAGGCTTCTCTTGTAGAATGGAAGGTGGAAACAAACACAGAGTAGGCTGGTCCCAACTTAGAAAGAATGCAATAGATAAGGGCACTGTCTTGTTTCTTAACTTTGACACCTTCCAAGAGAAGTCTAAGGGTCTTGAACTTGGACAAAAAATCTTCAATGCAAGAAAAATTATTGGGGTCCAAAGTAAGCAACTCATTTTCAAGTTGATGGGCTCTAAGTTCATTTTTTTTATTCCAAAAACTTTAGTAATCTGCTTCATTGCTTCATCAGGAGTATCAAGTTCTATAATATGGAATCTAAGATTAGGATAGATAGACATCCCTATCAACCCACGTGCTTGATCTTGCCTATTTTCCCATTTAGCTTCCTTCTCTTCATATTTTGGCTTGGTTTCTTGGCTTGAGGCTATTTGATAAAGACCTTTACTTCTAAGTAAATCCACAATGTAGGACCACCATTGGAAGTAGTTGGTGCTGTCAAGAATAACTTGGCATGGACTTTCCATTTTAATAGAAACTGAAGCTATATATACTAAAACTAAGTGTTCCAATGAAAAGATCTCGAAAAATTAGGCTGGTTCAAAAAAAACAGCTCTGAAAACGGCTTCCGGATAAAGAAGTTATGGCTTTTTGAAAAAAAGTTGATGAAGGCGCCGACGAAGTGCAGGAATGTGCGGAAATGAAAAAAAACGCCCCTTTTCCAACAAAAAGGAGATTTGAACCCAAGACCTCTACTCTCATAAATTAGCTTTGAACCAAGTGAGCTATACAAAAAGTTTGAGAGAGAGAGAGGGGAGGGCTTTGTTTTCTTTTGGTCACTGAAGCTTTGGATTGCGTGCTTGCTTGAGAAAGCTCTTTTTCTTCCTACAAAACAAAAACACAAAACCCAACACGGACATACAAAAAAAAAACAAGCCTTATGGCTTAAAGTTAGCTTTACCCAGAAACTAAATATTTTCCTCAATGTTTCTGATTTTCCGAGATCACACTAAGGCGCAGGGAAAAGAGCATACGCATGAGAAAAATCCTTCCTTTATGTTTCTGATTTGCCCAGATCGCACAGAGTCGCAGGGCAAAGAGCATAAGAAGAAATGAAAGGTATAGATCCAGTAATAAAAAGAAGCTAAATAAACTGAAATAATAAACAGAGAGAAAAAGAATGACTGTAAACTGTAAATAAACATTGTATACCTCCAGATCTTAAAAATGATGCAGCTAGGGCTACCGGAAACCTTTTCGCATGAAACGAAAGGGGTTCCTCACTGGAACAGATGCTCCTAAAATAGCAGAGCAGTCCTCTCGGCCCAAAAGCAGTCAGAAACAACAGATTTAGGAGATGGTAGTCAGATGCAGTTGTACCGGCTTCAGGTTTGGATCACCAATGGACGCGGCCCTCAAATAGCTCGGATACCATGTGGAGATTTTCCGTTACACCAAAACCTGCAGGTGTTGGTAAACATTACAAGCCAGTAATTAGGATCCCCAGGGTGGAAATTACGGATTCTATAGAGGTGCGGTGATTGTTCCAACACTTCTTCTTCTTCCCTTGTAGGTTCTTCAAATATGTCTGGTTGCTCACCTAAGGATTCCTCCACTTCACAACCATCGAAGAGGAGGGAAGGTTGGTTGTTTGAAGAAGTGGGGGTATTTGGAAAAAAATTTCATAAGTTATCCCTATTCCTATGAGGCATGAAAAAGAAAAAAAAATTGTTTTGTTTTGTGTTTTTTTTAAACTTCAAAGTAGTTGTAGAATTGGAATTGAGACTTAATGAAAACTACTGACTGAGTGAAAAAAAAAATAACTACTTAGTTGAAATATTTCTTGTAGAATGGAAAGGAAAGCAAATAATGCATAATGAAAAAGGAAGCAACTAAATTACTTTTTCATAAATGAAACTAATAGCAGAAAATTAGAAACAAGAAGTAGAAGAAAGAAAGTAGTAATCACATATTACTCAGACACCTCCCCGGCAACGGTGCCAAAAAGTGATGAGCACCATTATTGCACCAAGAATGTTGCAACTACTGGAGCTATTATCTTTACTTTATCAAGTCGAGGTTCGTATAAACTTGGAGGTGACAGTGCTCTATACACAAGTAAAATTGACGGTTCTGCCTTTTGTCACTGTTCAGTTGGTGAGGGACCACTAAGGTTTTCAAGCCAGGCATCTATGGATTTAGAAGAAACTTGATAACCAATGAAAGAAAGAGTAATCTACTCTATGAGAAATATTATCTACTACAATAATGAAAGAGACTGAAACTCAATGCTAAAACACACCATTTCCTAACTAATTGCTAAGAAACTATGCTTTACAATAATGCCAAGCTAACATGTATGAAATTCTATTGTCCTAAGCATGGAATTCCAAAACATCAAACATTACTGCTATGCATGTAAATCACTTAAATATTTTTTCTTGTTCTTTTTATTCTTTTTATGGAAAATCAAGTGTAAACCCTAACCTCTTTTGTTGATGTGGCACATGGCTTAGTGATGATGGTGGATGGTTGGGAGGTTTAGGAGATGGTTGTAAGGTTTGGGAGACCCTTGGGTGACCTAGTGTGGCTTCCTATAGGTTTTCCCTCAATTCAGCATCAAAACATGCCACTACAAGGAAACCTGCAGGATGTACTAGAAACCTACAAGATTGCCTATATTTCTACAAGATACAACCAAGAGAAAAACGATGGTTTTCGTAAGTGATGGAAGGCTTAGGGAAGGTGGTGGATAGGTGGAATGGAGTGAGAAAATTCCTACGATCACTCAGAACTCAAAACCAAGGTTAGGAGATGGTTGGATTCACTCAACATGCTTGGAAGAATTTCTATGTAAAATGATGAGATTGGTGAAGATATTGGTGAAAGTAAGAATGATTATGGATCGATGAAGTTGGAATGTGGTTTCCTACTATGAGATCTCTTTATATTTTTGAAGCGCCTGCTCTGCATAAAACAATTATAATTTCCAAAAATTCATGTAAACAATAAGAATTCTATCAAGCCAGAAAATCAGAATTTAATGAACTAGTTTTCTACTTCATGCATGAGGAAAATTGTTAAATGAAATGGAATCATGGATGAGATCTACTGTAAGACTGAAGATGGAATAAATGGCAATTAAATCCTACACTTTCAAAACTGATCAAATGCTGGTTCAAGTACAATCAACTCTAAATCTTATGAGAAAATGGAAAATTGTCTTTTTGGGGCTGCATAAGGGTCTTTTCCTCAAATCATGATCCCTGGGGGAAGAGGTGAGGCCAAGACACCTACTAAGAGCTTTGTGGTGCTCCTTTTGTCCCTTCTAACCTGCTACTGAAGTAAAGTACAAATGGAAGCAAATAAATAATCAAATCTACAATACTTACAATGAAAATACTTCTAAAGACAATTTAACCGTGAATCTATGAAACTAAGCCAAGCATACATATACAAGAAGAGGAGCCTTTGATACTAGGGTTTGGCCCTAACCCAAGAGCTTCAGCCCTCTGAGTTAACTCAATGCTGGATCAAGAAAAAGCTCATTTTCATTACCAAAATAGAAAATTACATCAATGTAATCCACAAGTTTGGAGCTCAAAAATAACTAGTGTTTTTACAACAAAAATTCAAATCCTAATGAGGCTCTAGGCATCTCTACCTATACAACTAAAATCCTTAATGATTTCTTTAAATATAGGGAGGCTCGGATCCCAAACATGAGATGAACTAACTCTTTGACTATCACTTGCTCGACTACTCTTTGATCTTCATGACTTGGTTGATTACACTTCGAGCTCGTGTGATTAATGGAGGAATATTTGAATGGGAGAGGAGTAAATGAGGAGGGTTTACCTCCTAAAATCTCTCTCCCTTGTCCCGTTTGAGGTTTAGACCTTAGTCTTGCCAAAATTCCTTGATTTTCTCTTCCAAACCTGCATTCAATGCATATTAGTCCACTAGGCATAATATCTCACTTTAACTCATCTCATTAAACAAAATATAATCAAAACATGTAATATATTGTGAGAAGAGTTGATTTCACTAGCTAGGAGGTGAATTATGGCCCATATAATTACCCAATGATGAGGCTCATCAGAGACTAATAGTGCACACGTTCAACAACTGAAAACAACTAAGCATTCCTTTTATATCGATGCAGGTTGTGTATGGAAGCCACATAAGTAAATACTTTTATGTTGATTTTCATAAATTATTTCGGATTAATCACATCATGATTTTTTTATCAACGTTTCGAACCTTTGCCCTAATGATGAACAACATTAGATGGTTCAAAATGTCGACCAAAAACTCATGAAGTGATTAATCTGAAAGAATTTATCAAAATCAACATGGATCACAAAAGTCTAAAATCAAGCATACTTTTATGCTTTTAATGAAACGAAAATTGGAAAAATAACTTTTGGAGCAATGTGAAAGCTACATGCAAAGGGAATAGAAGTAGTCATAAATATTGTACATTGAATGAACCCTAATACCGAAACAATAACAATGAAGTGATGAACGAACTTAAGAACAATGGTATTAATTGTCACAACTTTTATGAGAAGAAAATATAGAGCATAGTATTCACAATTGGCACCTAGTGCAAATTAGCACATAAATTATACAGTCATAGTATAGTTAAGCAAACGCCGAAAAGACAACAGTATATGCTTCACGCAATAGGGCCTCTTGAATTAATTTGTTAGCACCCTAACATTACAAATAAAATCCCATTATAAAGAAAAGGAGGGTTGTACATTTGAAGAGGATAATTATGAGATGGAAATTTTCTCAACCCAGGAGTTTTCCTCAAGAAGAAAAGTAAAGTTGGGGTTACTATAAGCCTCTAAATTATCATTCACTAACATAAATTCTTACTACTAAAAAAGAAAGCAGTATTAAAAAACCCAATTTCAAATAAATCAACACATCTAGAAACCCCAACAGTGGAGTTTTCTATCAACTTGTACCAAAAATAATTGAGAAACATTAGACACAAGCTTTGAGTCTTGTGACGCTTAGAAAGAACTAGAAGCAAATCATGATCAACTCAATACCTGGAAAATAGGGGAAAGAGCATAAAATAGTATCTAAACTAGGTAGAAGCACCATATTCACTATTTTGACTAATATAGTAGAAGAGAAGGTAATGCGTTCACCTAGTTGGGACTAGAAACGAAAAAGTGTAATGGTTCACACCCACCAACCTGTAGCTCAATAAAAAGACACAAAAAGGGTTGTGTTTTGAATACAGAAAAATACATTAGGGTGAGAAACAGAGGAACTTGAAATGAAATACAAAACCTCATCCACATTACCATGTGGAATAACGTTTTAAGGGTTCTTGTTATGAGCCAGCGACAAAGCATCAATCCTTTTTGCAAAACCCTAGCCACAATTCAACAATCCATTTATTAATTCTAAAATCACTAGAATAATGAGGTGCATGCAGTTGGAAAAGAATATATCTCACAAGGGAAGGGTGAAGCCCTGGAAATCACATACCTATGGGTAAGTTCTGAGTCGGAGGAAGACAACACCCTCAAGAGTGTGGCCTCAAAAACATTGACGGGGAACTGAATGGAGAATCCTGTAAAGAAAGGAATCCCTCGAGTATGAATAGAACCGAGAGATGGAATATTAAACAAATCACCTGTGGGACAAGGAAGACATGCAAGTCACCACAGATAATCAAAATTACATAAACCTTCAACTGACCATAATCCATCTAGGAGCCAAGCGTAGTGAGATGGTTCCAGAAGCAGGTT
This sequence comes from Pinus taeda, assembly GCA_000404065.3. Taxonomy (NCBI): domain Eukaryota; kingdom Viridiplantae; phylum Streptophyta; class Pinopsida; order Pinales; family Pinaceae; genus Pinus; species Pinus taeda. Next base: position 33,893 of record APFE031123830.1, on the reverse strand, counting down.
GCAGAGCCACCCAGCAAGAAAGGTAGCAAGAAAATCATCGATTGATAAACCACACATGGATTTGAGAGGTTAGGGTTTGAGGAGAAAATCATGACCCTTGATCCTCTAGAACTTTTGGCAGCCATGGAAGAGGTGGTCATTGAGCACCTACATTCACATGAAACCTACATATGTGGCAAGTGCAGAGTGGAACTCTCAAAACCCAAGGTGTAGTGTGACAATTGGAAATAAAATACATGCATAGAGATCGTATCATCATAATTATTATGGTTTGGGTGCCCAGGGTTGGATGAAGGGGTCAAGAATATTAGATTGATACATTCTAGGTAGAGTGACCCCCAAGCACATCATCGCTAATCAAATACGCATTATACCATAGTGATATGATTAACACAAGAATTAAAAGAATACTATATCATGTTTCCTAACATGTGACCATTTAGATATGGACATCAAGTTAGAGCCAAAATGATTATGGCACTTCATTTAAATAAGAAAAGGTAAGATTGTAATGTGAAAAAAATACATTCGTATATCTATTAAAAAAAAAAAAATGTCATTAGGATTGAGTTCATAAAGACATGACTTCAACAACCATTCATTGTGTCCATAACTAATCATTATGAAGAAAATGGATAGTTTTCCATTCACCAAAATAATGCATTAACATTGAACCAATATATATAGACATGCAAGCTAAGGAATACACGCTAGAGAATAATCATTATCTACAGAAGAATGGCAAACTATAAAATAGTCGAGGGTTGAAGGTGTGGTCTCTAAAATAAATATTCGCATTCAATGAAAACAACTCGAGTTTTCGTGAAAAATTATAATTACCATACCCATATATTTCTTGTAAAACATAGAATGTAAATTCGATTCTTAGAGGGTTCTCAATCTTTTCAAAAGAAGATAGTAATTTATACCTGACCCGTCAAGGGAAAATGTCATAGTTTATATTTAAAAGGGAATTTATCAATAACTAGCTCGACAAGGTCATATCTGAACCCTGGACGAAAATTTAATAATGTGAACCTCTTGAATAGAAAAGGGGTAGAAACCCAATAAACTCGAGCAAAGGAAATATTTCTAGAATTGTTAGTTGTCGTAACTTGAAGAATATGCTAACTGCAAAAAGGAGAAACTGGAATCGAGGCAGAACCTCTCACCTGCAGTTCAAATATGAGAGAAAATGGGAACATGGTGATTTTAACGATGAAACAACATTGTGAATTATATGCAAAATACTAGCAACATAAACCCTTGAAGAAACCCAGAACCTTAACAAGAATATCAAAGTTGGTAATCGAGAAGATGTCTTGGAAAGTGGTGAACCATAGGAGAAATTGCTAGTGTTAGGATAAGGGTTAGTAGTATAAAGGAAAGATAATGAGATTATTAAAAAAAAGGGTATGAGGAATAAACCAATAAAACTCCATTATGTGGAAATGAGAGAACCCACCACATGTTGGTAAAGGAATGCCTGAAGAAAGCACTACTCCATGTTGTGTGAAAAACACTAAAATCAGAATTAATATCCTATGAAGAGTCTGTAAGAGCATATGGGTAGTGTGTAGAGATAACTACAAAAAATGTACATAGCAAGGTGAAGAATTTGTGTGAAGTGAACCAAAATCCTAGATCAAAATATTGCATAGTTGTATTGACATAGGGGTCGAATGACAGTGGCAGTGGGAACAGTTACCCTTAACTATCCAAATGGATCTCCATCATTCCATCGAAACCCTGAGTGTGAATGGCGAGGATGAGGACAATTGTTTTCCATTACAAGCCATGATGTGACTGCGAGTCTCTAGAGGGTTCTCGAGAGGTGAGGGTTAAACATAATTATCCTTTCAATTTATACCATGGAGCGGAAACTTTAATAAACACTTGAACTATAGAGCATACATAAGGTGTGGACCAATGGTTTGAAAAGAAAAAATCATAAAAGTGTTGATTCTAGAAGTTAGATAATGATTCAAGTAGTAACTAGATTTATTTATCCATCGTGAGTCTCATATATGTCTAACCAAGATTGAATGGTAACTATATTAAAAAAAATTACATATTGTCTAAGTAATATCTGATATTTTTTTTTAACTTTTGGATAGTAAATGGGTATTACATTGTATCCTTGGATTCTAAAAACAAAGGTCATATTGAAAAAAAAAAAAAACAATAATTTTCCATAAAAAATCCCATAATGATAAAGTAATAAAAATAAATAAAACTAAAAATGAAGTAAAAAAAAAAATAAATAAATAAATAAAAAATTATTGAATGTTTATGACTGTTTATTTAATTAAATATTGAAGTGAAATAAACTTAAAAGTACTAGAATAAGAGGAAGACATGGAAAATTTATTTGGTGTCATTCTTGATTGTTTTTTATCGACCCACGATAAAACCATGATAACATGATTAAGAAATTACATGAAAAACCATGCCGAAATGCAAAAGTGGTGATGTAGCATCACCTCTTTGTTTTAGGGTAAAAAGTCAAACATCTTTTCAATGATGGCATTAAAGGCCAAATATCATGACTACAAAATATATGAAAAAAACACACCTAAATGTAAAAGTGTTAATGCAACATTACCCCATTTTTCAGATTAAAATTCAAATGTTTTTAAGTCATGACATTAAAGACCAAATATCATGGCTACAAAAAGACTAAAAATCAACACAAAGTTTGACTACCTCTCTTTTTTTCTTTTCTTTTCTCTTTTTTTTTCTGTTTCTTTTTTTTTTAATATTTGTTTTGTAAGTTTTTCAAATTTATATAACATTTATTTTATTTTATTTTATTTTATTTTTGTGGTTAAAATTGTCAATTAATTTTTTGTATCGTTTTCTATCCCTGTCACAAAATTGCTTCAGAAGATGTCAAAGCCTCCTAGAGACAACCCCCAAGTTGAAGGAGAGGGTCAGTGTCTAGTGCATCTGATAGGAGTGCTTTGAATATTTCTAGAGAGATTTTTGTTGCACTCAATATGTCATATTATTTGAAATCAGATAATTCAAAGATTGCTTCAATGGCCCTTCACCAAGGTAAACTCAAGCAGACACATAGATCTAAATACACACTAGTAGATATGGCTTATCCCAAAGAGGAATGTCATGATCCTCATGGCCGACACACAGCAATATGTAGCTTAATATCGTTGTTGTAGTATAAATGAAAAAAAGGAGAGAAGAGAAGGAAAGAGTTTGAAGCAGAGGGTTGGATAAAACACAAAATCTTAGGCAATGAATTCCAGCAAAAGTATGGAAGAGTGAGGAGGTGAAAATGAAGAAAATGTGGAGCGCGAATTAAGGTCTCATGCTCTACTCATGGACACATTTGTCACTAAATATCAATTAGTAAATCTGACCACACACAGGTACTACAGTATATAAAATAACACAAGTAAATTTTTCATTTGCACAGGTATTGTTCACTACTTAGTCACATATATACATCCATAAATGAGAGTGAAACATGCAGCTTCATTACACAATTTCTAAGGAGGAAAGACACGTGCGAAATGATATACAAAGGGAAAACATATTGCACATTTCTCTTATTGGAATCAATAAAACTACTTCATTGATCTTTGAAGATGGAGTTACAATCACCAGTCCATCACATTTAACAATTGTATCAGCCCAAGCACCTCATGAACAAGAAAATTGAACCAAAAGTGGAACTTCCTTCTCTACAAACAAAAATTAGAATTTGTGTTCAGTGTTTTAATTACGAGTTAAATCCCTTTCATTAATTGTCAACTTTGGGTTCGTAGAACTGACAAGGTATACCTGTAGTATATGTACTAGGTAGTTATTTATCAGAATAGATTAATCTAATGTAGATAAAACTAATTACCAAACAATTTAAATCAATCTAATCAAAACCAAACCAGACATAAAGAAATTGAAATCACACTTGCATAAAGGAAATCACACTTGCTTGAAATTGAAATCACACTTGCAGAATTGAAATCACACCACACTTGCATAAATTGAAATCACACTTGCAGAATTGTAACCACACCACACTTGCATAAATGAAATCACACTTCCAGAATTGAAATCACGCCACACTTGCATAAATTGAAATCACACTTGTAGAATTGAAGTCACACTTGCTGAATTGAAATCACACTCACACCTGCTGAAATGAAATCACACTTGCTGAAAGGAAAAGCACACTTGCATAAAATGAAAACACACTTGTTGAAAAGAAATGAAATAAAATAACTACACTATGTTACCAATGTGTACAAAGGTGTAAAACTGTTGTTGATAGGGTCTTTCCATTCCTCAACAAGCACACTAAACAAAATATCACATCTTGGAGATCAAAGTGGCAGTATGTATTTCATAAAATGAGTTACAAGATATTACAATAATTCTCTATCCTCACTTTACAAATCACATCTTAGATGGAACTTGGAGCCTCCAACTAACAACTAGCAACTAGCTACTAATGACTAATTAGTTAATAGCCGTTTGTATGAAGGGTGCACTCCTATCATACAAAAATTAAGTATAACTATTCAATCAATATAGATCCTTAGATCTCTCCTAAATCCACATTTATCTCTTGTGTTTACAACCAATCTCCTAAAATGTAAGATACAAATCCTCTCATCCATGATTCTTCTCCTTTGGATGTGCACAGTTAATGATCCACATCTTCTACAATTATTCCACAAATCCTCATGAGTTGGAATTTGAAATTCGGATTTGTGGTTGGATGGCCAAGTAGGACCCTTTTAGAATCTCTAGGTAGGCCTACAATATCATAAAACTTATAACTCTTTTAGATATATATGAAAACATGTTAATTTCCTAATATTTAATCACAAATTCATTTATAATACTTAAAATCAATGGCTTGGAAAATAATAATAATAATAAACCCATATGATTATGAAAATGTTTACTAATGTAGGTTTATGGAGTTACAAAGTTATGGAATGAGGGTAAAATGATGGAATTGAAGGTGAAAATGGATGCCATTTTGGAGACTCAACATACCCCCCAACTGAAGATGTTGCATGTCCTCATGCAACTATTGCATTGATTCCCTTAATCATAGGTTGATCTTCTTGAAATGTTTTGCTTCTATATAAGCTTTGGCTTTGTATTGATTCTCTTTTAACTTTGCATAATCATATCATTTAAAAAAATTATTATTTTTGCAAAGTGTACTTTGAAATACAATTGATTGCAACATATATTTTTATGGTTGGTTCTTGTGTGACAACCAAAATTTTATGAGTATTGGTTCTTGTGTAACAATACTTTTGTTATTTTGGTTGCATCAATACTTGAAAACATTGAGAATATTAAGTCCCATAGTGATTGTAAACCATTTAATATGCTCATCAATTGATCATTGCAAAACATATAAACTTTTGGAATCAAAATGCAATAATATTTGATTTGGGAAAAATATGTTGGTTAGGATGAAATGAAATGTGACATGTGACATGAAATATGAATATGAACTGATACCCCTTCCCCCCAAATAAAGGCGTTTTCAGTTTTTGGCAAATGAGAAAGGGAATATGAATGTGGTGAGGGATTTTCTAATATCACAATTTTAGCATTTAAGGAATTACATGATTAAAGATTAGAAAATTGCATACCTTCACTTACCTGAAAAGTAGACAAGTTATGTATATCAAAGAGTGTGGTTGTTGCTGTTAGATCATGGAATATGAAGTAAAATAATATGATCTACTTTTTCTTTCTCTTGGTTGTATGAATTGAGGATGAGATTGAAATCTTTATTGTTATGGCTACTGAATCGAATCTTGTTGCAAACTGCTGAAATCATGTAGTCTTCATTCATTCCACTCAGTGGCATAATTCTTATCTATGTGAATAAATGTGTCGATGTCGAACATAGAAAAGAAAAAGTTGGATTACTGGCCATTAATGAATTCCATTAACCAACATGAGACTACTCACCATTGATGTCAATTAGAGTCAAGATGCCTAAGTACATCTTACTAGGTATGAATAGATGTGTCATAGTCGAGTCACCTAGAAGATCTGACAAATAGGGGACATTGATGTATTTTCATTGTTTATTGGCAAGAGAACTTGCCATTAAGGCATGAAATCCTCAAGGTACTTAAGAGATATCTAGTCTTGATCCCATATGATGTGTCAGAGTCGATGGGTCAAAACTTGTTAGAAGGGAGACCTTAATGAATCCTCCATCATCTAATACGAGTATGAAATAATAATTTGAAGAACTATAGATGGAAAATTTGCATTGAAGCAAGGCTTATTTGAGAGAAAGGAAAAATAAAATAGGGTGACTTAGCTTTGTAAGGGAACTGAATGAATTTATTTTTGGGTTAAGGATGAGTGAAAATGAGGCAGGATAATATGAAGATTGCAAAGGGAAATGATTTTTTGGTAGTAGGGAGATGGAAAGTTATGGATCAGCTGCAGGCTTAGAAGGAGTAGCAATGGTAAAATTGGTATGTGTTTAGTAGAAATGGTGTAGCGGATCTGATTTTACATTGAATGATCATGCTCTTCTGAAAGAAACTTGGTCTTAAAAAGGTACTCGTGCATATAGTGTTCTTCTTTCATTGTCCTGGAACCTGCCAAAGCTTAGAAATTTCTACAATAAAATGTAAGACTATCAAAAGAGAGAGATGATTAGTCCCTCTTCATTTGATACATACCCAAAAAAACTCAGAAATAATACTAACAAAACAAATTCAAGGACGAAAATTTAAATGCACTTTTACCTAATCAGTACCATGGATCACCTGTTATTGTTTTGTTGGTGACTTCTTGATTGTGTTTCTAACCAATTTTGAGCTTGAGACCTCTTCTCCACACACTTTAATGCTTCATCAATAAACCATAAACAAAATTTTCTTAAGCTACTGAATTGTGTCGATTCTGCAGCTACCAAAAATTTGGATCGTTGCATTGCCTTGCCTCTTTTACAACTTGCATTTAGACCCAGATGGTGGTTTTTCAATTATTGCAGTTGGGTTTTTAATATTTGCAGATTTTTATGAAAGTCTAAATCCATAACTGCGTTTTTTCTTTTTCCCTAACGCTCCACCCTTGTCCATGATCCCGTGGATCAAGAAAATGCTCAAAATCAAAATTCTTGGATCAGATTGAAACCAATGCCAAAGCGTAGATCTCGTCGCCTTAAATCCAGCGCAATTTGTTTCACCAAAATCTGACTTCGGATGCTCCCGGAATCGTGTTCTGTTCGTTTTGGGAACAACTAAAACATATGAATTTTTGAGTTGCAAGAATGCCCAGTCAGCAGGCCGTACACTGACTAGGTCATGACATGGAAAGTTTGATTGTTTCTCATCGGCCAATATATGGTTGACACTTGACACTATTTACTGGTTGACATGTGGTTTTTTTTATTGGTCAACAGGTTGCTATGGTGGACCAACAAGGGAGTGCCACGTGGACCAACCATTAGTTGACACGTGGCCTCCACGTGGTGGAAAAAAGATTTATAAGGGTTGAACTACCCTCCACAAGAATCGAAATCATGACCTCTTATTTACATCCCAAACATGTATTTTAATTTTGATGGGCGCACCTTTTTGGAAAGGGGTTGGGGCTAAGCCCTAGTCCCTAGCCTTCCAGTGCCATAGAACCATGAGCGGGGACCAAGTGTTAGGTCGTAGCCCGGCCCACGGTCCCATGAACTGTAATATTACCATTCACTTAATTTTAAAGGGGTGTGGCAAAAGAATTGGGATTAGCCACAGGTTGTATGACATGCAAATGACCACACCCATTGAGGAAAAGGGCAAAAATTTGTTAGCCCTTAATCTTTGGCACCCAACGCAGTCATATGGTGCCTATGTGACCATGATTTTCGGAACTAGGGCAAATGCATATTTTAAACATCCTACAAATTCGACCGTCGATAGGAAATGTAGGTCAGGTTTGTGTGTAATTTCTGCGTTCAGGGCGCACAAGCTGGGTTTGGGACGAATTGTAGGATTATTAACAACATAATTGGGAAAAAACTTGAGACAATGATATTTTACTCAATTTTTGGCCAAATGAGGTGCAAAAAGAGTCAAAACAGGGGGTTTTCGATAGCGTTGGATCCATTGGAGACATTAATTTTTCTATTTGAGCTTTGTAAAATCCTGTAATTATACTTTTGATTATGAATTTAGATATATTCTCCAATTTTTATTGCAAAATTTTAAAACTAATTTGATTCAATTTTCTTTTCTAATCTTCCAAGTCACAGAGAGTGGAAGAAGAGAGCATACTCAGCAATATTGAAACTCTTTATTCATTTGGAATGTGAAATTAAAAAGACAAAGTGAAAGGATTTGATCTCTAACTTCAAATTGTGGCTCTCAAAACTCTATTTGTCTCCTTCTTCTCAAAGATTCCTTCTCTTTCTACATCTTCCTTCAAATGATTAGTGAGCTGGGTGGCTATTACTGCACCACCAATATATAAAATTGCAAATAAAATGAAATCTAACTTAAAAACTCTTTTTTTAAAAACACAACACCATTCATTGATTCTACCCTACTCTACTCTACTGGAAATGCAAAATTTGTTTCAAGTGTATGCATATTTCCAATGTAACCATGTGCATAATAGGAGTAAAAAGATATTCATGCTTAGTTTTGAAAAATATGCATTAAAACACACCAAAGCATGAAAAACAAATTGTTTTGATAATACAATCAAGAAGTAAGGAAGAATGGAAGAGTGATGTGACTTGATCCTTGATTGGAACCATCTTTCAATAAGGTCATGATATTCCTGATTCTTTTCTTGGTTTAGATAACATTGAATATCCTCCTTTATTATACATTCCTCAATATTAGATTCTAGTGGCTTTTTCCCATCAAAATTATTGCATGATTGTTTAATCTCTTCAAAAAATTGATAAGAGGAATCAAAAGAGACTTGAAGATCCTCTTGTGGAGGTGGAGAGATAGACAAGCTTTTGTATGAAGTTAAAATAAACTCTTCCTGAGAGGCAGATATCCCATTTATTGCTAAGATTTGAGAAAGTTCTTGGAAGGACATTCTTCAAACTCTTGATTGTCTGTGAATTACTCCAACTAGTTGATAATTCCTATTGTGCACATAGATTAGTACAAAGTTTTGAAAATTTATTGAAATTTAACATGAAAAATGATTTTAACATGATTTTAACCATGCATTTAAAAATGAATGCAACTATAATGAGTTGTCTAAAATTTCAAAATAAACCCCTATGTATACCTCCCTGGCAACTGTGCCAAAATGTTGGGTGATTTAATTGTGAGTTAAAACCCTGTCATTAATTGTCAACCTGGGGTTCATAGAACTGATGAGGTATACATGTACTATATGTACTAGGTAGTTATTTATCATAATAGATTAATCTAATGCAGTTAAAACTAATTACCAAACAAGTTAAATAAATCTAATCCAAACCAAACCAAACATAAAGAAATTGAAATCACACTTGCATAAAATAAATCACACTTGCATAAAAGAAACCACACTTGCTTGAAATTGAAATCACACATGCAGAAATTAAATCACACCGCACTTGCATAAATTGAAATCACACTTGCAGAATTAAATTCACACTTGCTGAATTGAAATCGCACTCACACCTGCTGAAATGAAATCACACTTGTTGAAAGGAAAAGCACACTTGAATAAAATGAAAACACACTTGCTTAAAAGAATTGAAATAAAATAACTACACTATGTTACCAATATGTACAAAGGTGTGCAAACAATGGTTGATGGGGGCCCTCCTTTCCTTAGCCAGCACACTAAACAAACTATCACATCTTGGAGATCAAAGTGGCAGTATGTATTTCATAAAATGAGTTACAAGATACTACAATAATTCTTTATCCTCACTTTAAAAATCACATCTTGGATGGAACTTGGAACCTCCAACTAACAACTAGCAACTAGCTACTAATGACTAATCAGCTAACAAACCTTTGTATGATGGGTGCACTCCTATTTATACAAAAATTAAGGATAACTATTCAATAAATATATATCCTTAGATCTCTCCTAAATCCACATTTATCTCTTGTGATTACAACCAATCTCCTAAAAATGTAAGACACAAATCCTCTCATCCATGATTCTTCTCCTTTGGATATGCATAGTTAATGATCCACATCTTCTACAATTATTCCGCAAATCCTCATGAGTTGGAATTTTAAATTCGAATTTGTGGTTGGATGGCCAAGTAGGACCTTTCTAGAATCTCCATGTAGGCCTACAATATCACAAAACTTATAACACTTTTAGATATATATGAAAAGCATGTTAATTTCCTAATATTTAATCACAAATTCACTTATAATCTTAAAATCAATGACTTGGAAAATAATAATAATAAACCCATATGATTATGAAAATGGTTAGTAATGTAGAGTTATGGAGTTACAGAGTTACGAAATGAGGGTAAAATGATGGAAATGAAGGTGAAAATGGATGACATTTTGGAGACTCAACAATTTTCCAAACCAAAATTTGGGCCTTTGAATGCAGAAATTGGGAACCTTTCTAAAGTATTCCTTCCCTCTTTTTATAAGGAGAGGGGAAGCTTGAAAAACAGCTACAAAATATCTCAATCGAGCTCCATTTGTCTAATCGACTAGCTGTCTCGGTGTGAGAAGTTTATGCTACCCAAATGATTACAACAAATTTCATTCCTTTCTCTAAAATGCAAAAGTTACAGAATAATAGAAATATGAAAAAATGAATGATGGTTAAGAAAAATACCTCCATGACATTCCAATGATGGTCTCTAATCAACCCACATCTCTATCATGGTGTTCCTCTTCAGTTACTCGGCTCGTTCAACTGTCATTTTTTCCTTAACTGCTTGAATTCCCACTTGCTGGAGCCAGAAACGATCAACAGTGGTGGCCCTAGTAGTGCCCTATAATCACAGATGTCGACTGATCCATACATTATCACTTATGCATTACACTATTGGAGCGCAACATACCTGTAACATCACCATAGTGCCACCTCGGAGCTGCAACTCATTGGAATTTAATTTCAAACAACATTACAAAAACACAAATTCTCGATGGCGCCAACCCTTGTATTCTTTGTTGCTTATTCCTTCTCAACCATGGGACCATTTCTTGTGACCAAAGGCTTAGCATGGAGGGGATGTGATATCAGAGCTTTCGTCCATCATAACTCTTTCAACATAAACATTAAGAAATGTGTGACCTTCTAATGCCCCCTAACTCTATTTAGCACTCTTTTTTCATATCCCATAGGACCAGATGTCGTGACCAGAGCCTTGGTTTTTGGCTGCTTAAGGCTTCAGACTTCTGTTAGGGGCATGTCTTCCTTTATAATTCATGCTTAACCCTTGGTCCCTTGGAAGTTCATGACCAAGCATCACCTCATATCGAAGCCCCTTTCCCATCGTAACTTTTCCAAATTAGAATTTACCTGGAGTTACGATATTTTTCACTTTCGATGAGATCATAACTCTTAGTCCTTCAGCTATCTCTGCACATTTAGTCTCTTTAAGTCTTCATTACCAACTGCCATCTAATTTCGGAACTCCTTGCATTGGAGGTTCTTCCTAAAAAAAGTTTTGGCCTTTCCCTCCGAAATGATTTATAATGTTTGGGTGCTTGGCCTTGGTCTGAGCCCTTGGTTCTACTAAGTATTCGTGATCAAACGCCGACATACATCGGAGCCCCTCTTCATCAGAATATTTTCAAAAAGAAATTAAAAGAGTTTTGATGCCATCATCCTCTAAAATTCCCTCTTAGTGCTTAGGCACTCCGGCCAGCCATGCGCCCTTGCTTCCTTCAGATTTCCATGACCGGGTGCTCATAGATTTCAGAGCCCCTTCCATTGGAAGTTTTCAAATTTGGAATTACTTTGGAGTTACGATGAATCCCACTTCTAATGGGCTCAAAACTCTTGATACTCGGACCCTATCCCTTCACCCTTGGTCCCTTTGAAAAGTTTTTTACCAAGTGTCAACCCATATCAGAAGCCCCCTTTTCATCAGAACTTTTCAAGTTGGGATTTACATTGAAATTATGATATTTTCCGCCTCTGATGAGCTCCTAGCTCTCAGGTCCTATGGATCTCTCATGACTAAGTGTCAACCTGCATTGGAAGCCCCCTTTTCATTGTAACATTTTCAAATGGGAATTAAAAGGGAGTTATGGTAATCTCCACCTCTGATGGGCTCTAAGCTCTCCATGCTCGACCCCTTACCCTACATGCTTGGTCCTTTGATGTCTTTGTGACCAAGGGCCAACCTTATTTCAGAGCTCCTCTTCATCATAACTTTGGAAAAGGATTTAAGATGAAGTTATGAGGTTTTCAACCCTCCGAAGAACTTCCCTCTAATATGCCTTCCTACTCTGATATTTTTCTCTTTAGATATGGTATTTTCCTCTTGGCTTTGAAACTTAAGTGTTGGTTTTCGCATCCTCCTCAAATTTTCAGCGTTTGAGATTTGGTCTCCCTTTGACCCTTTTGCACTCTTTTGACATCATTTGGTACCATTCGAACAATTTTGCAATAATTGATAACATTGGTTTCAATTGGGGACAATGCCTTGCTAGCAAAATGTTGAGAACTTGCAGACTAGTAGCCTTATATCCATTGGGCATGGAGTCATTTTATTCAAGTACATAAAAGAAAAAAGAAAAAAAACATAAAGAACTGGAAGTATTATTGATAATTTACATTGGCTCACTGGTATGTACAATGGATGAGAAATGGACCTCTTAGTGTTGGAAGTAAAGCTTGAGGAATTTCCCATTTACAGACAGCTCAAGCATTTCACCCTTCAAGTTTTCTAGCAAGAAAGTATTGTTTCGCGTTTGCCTTAACAATCTTGAAGGGTCCAAACCATAAGGGATGAAATTTTCCACGTTTCCCTTTGTCTTATCTTAATACATCCCACCTAAGCACCAGATCTCTAGGTTGTAGCAGTCCATCCTTGGCCCTCTTGTCAAAATATATTTCATATTTTCTTGGTATTTTACCAAGTTCTGAGTTACTTCTCCCTTGGTTTCTTGAAGTTCCATAAGCTTATTGATTCTCCTAGCTAGAGAATTAGGCTCCTTCTCAACATCTTGCAGTAGTTTAGCCACTGGAATTTCTAGTTGCATGGGAAAAATAGCAGCTTTCCCATACACTAATTCAAATGGAGACTTACCAATTGACCTCTTAGTCATGACTTTGTTTTCCCATAAGGAAAACTTCAGCGATGAATCCCGATTCCTCTGATTCTCTGATATGTTATTTTTCAGGATTCTCACAAGATTTTTGTTGGAGGATTCGGCCAATCTATTCCCTTGTGGGTAATAGGTAGTAGAGTGACCCATAAGGATATTGATTTTCTAGAAGAAGCTCAAAAACTTGGAAGATTTGAATACTTGGGAATTATCTTCCTTGGGCACCCAAATCTGGCCAAAATGTTCTCTTCCATGAATTTTATGACAACTGCATCAGTTTCATTCCTAAATGGGATAGCCTCTACCCACTTAGTGAAATAGTCAGTTGCAGTGAGAATCCATTTGTGTTGATCACTAGATGGTGAGTGCACTTCTCCAATAAAGTCCAACCCCCACTATCTAAAGGGATCTTCCACAAAGACAGGGATCAAGGGGAAAGGAGCCAATCTGTGTTTTTCAATAAACCTTTATCACTTTTCACAAGCTCTAACATAAGAATAGACCTCACTAAACATATCGGGCCAACAAAAAACCTTCCTTCAAGATTTTATGTGTTGTAGCTTTCCAACTGTAGTGCCCTCCACAAGCGCAGCCATGAAATTCATCCATTACTTTGTAAATCTCTTTTTCAATCAGGCACAACAGAAAAACACCCACAAGGTCCTTCCAGTACAATTGGCACTTGAAACGACAAATTTATGGGCTTGTAGCCTCGGGGCACGGTATTTACGCTTGTCAAAATTTACTGGGCATCTTAGGAACAGCAAGTAATGAACTATGTGTTTGTACCAGTGGGATATGGTAAATTTCATTTGGATTTTTTGAGTTCGGCTCTTGACCCCTCATTGCTCCTCTTCACGTGTGAATCGTGGCAAGAGCTTCAAATAATCATGTGGCATACCATTCAAAGGTTGTGGCAAGTCCAGTGGAACATATTTGTTTAGGAGAAATCCTTAGACAACCATATCGAGCAAAGGAGGTGGTAGGAGATTTATCACATGTCCTTGCTGAGGGGGTATCTAAGTCGCAGCTAACTGGATCTGGGTTGGGAGGCTATTCACACTCTATGTGGGATTTTTTATGAGGATGTCTTTAACTTCTTCAGCCTCAAAGGAGGGATGAAATGAAAATGGGGTGAACTGACATAAGCTTCTTCATTTTTAACTCTAGAAGGAAATGAGCCAAACAATACACAATGTTCTTCAGGATATTCCAAGACTTTAGAGGCAGACTCATAGTAGTTTATCTTAACTTTTTGAGAACTAGTTGATGACATTTCTAGAAAATATCTTGTGGAATTTGGTGTAACAGAGGTCTGCCCTTTCCAAATCCTCTAAGATATAATTTTCTCAGGGTTAAATACAGGAGGAGTTTTTTTTGGCTAGTATTAGAGAAAGTATGAGGCCTCTTGAAATCCAGTATAAAGAGAAAAGGGATCCTCAGTGGAGTCAATAAAAATTTTATTTATGTGGAGTCATCAATGTGAGAGAGATCCAACCCTGCACTTCCTTTTCTCACCTATTAAAAGGAATGCAAAATAGTCATTATCCAGGGAAAGTTTTTCAAATTCATCCCTAACAATGACACCAAAATATGTTGTATTTTTTTCTATCTCCCATAGAAAAATTGCTTCAGAAGATGTAGAAGCCTTCTAGAGACAACCCCTAGGTTGAAGGAGAGGGTCAGTGCCTAGGGCATCCGAGAGGAGTGCTTTGAATATTTTCAAAGGGATTTCTGATGCACTCTATATATCACAATATTTGAAATCAGATAATTCAGATATTGGTTCAATGGCCCTTCACCAAGGTAAACCCAAGAACACAAAGATCTAAATACACACTGGTAGATATGGATTATCCCAAAGAGGAATGTCATGATCCTGGTGATTGACACACAACAATATGCAACTTAATATCATTGTTGTAGTATAAATTAACAAGAGGAGATAAAGGAAGGAAATAATTCAATGCAGAGGGTTGGATAAAACACAGAATCCTAGGAACGAATTCCAGCAGAAGTATGGAAGAGTGAGGAGGTGAAAATGCAGAAAAAGTGGAGTGTGAATTAAGGTCTCATGCTCTATGCCTCATGGACACATTTGTCACCAAACAACAATTAGTAAATCTGTGCACACACAAGTACTATAGGTTATAAACTAACACAAGTAACTTTTGCATTTGTATAGGTAATGTTCACTACTTAACAACATATATCCATCCATAAATGAGAGTGAAACTAGTAGCTTCATTACACAATTTATGAGGAGGAAAGACACACATGAAATGATATATGAAGGGAAAACATAATGCATATTGATCTTATTGGAATCAACAGAACTGCTTCATTGATCTTTAAAGATGGATTCCAAATCACCAATCCATCATACTTAAAAATTGTATAACCCTGACCACCTCATGAACAAGTGAATTGACCCAAAAGTGGAACCGCCTTCTCTGTAAACAAAACTCATAATTTTCCAAACGACAATTCAAGCCTTTGAATGCAGAAACTGGGAACATTTCTGAAGTGTTCCTTCCCTCTTTTTATAAGGAGAGGAGGACCTTAAAAAGCATTTACAAAATATCTAAGCCGAGCTCCAGCTATCTGGTCAAGTAGTTGTCTTGGCATGCAAAGGTTTTGTTGCCCAAATGATACAACTGATTTGATTCCTTTCTCTAAAATGCAAAAATTACAGAATAACAGAAATAAGAAAAATTGAATGATAGTTAAGAAAATATCTCCATGCCATTCTTGTGATGGCGTCTGATCAAGCCATATCTCTACCATGGTGTTCCTCTTCAGTTACTCAATCGTTTCACCTGTCATTTTTTCCTTAATTTCTTGAATTCCCACTTGTTGGAGCCGGAAACGATCAATAGTGGCGACCATAGTGGTGCTCTGTAATTACATCTACTAACTCATCCATCCATTATCACTTGTGTATTACACTATCGGAGCCCAACATACCTGTAGCATCACCACAGTGCCACTTCAGAGCTGCAACTCACTTGAATTTCATTTCAAATGACATTATGAAAACACAAATTTGTGATGCCACCAACCCTTATGTGCTTAGCTGCTTATTCCTTCTCAACCATGGGGCTATTGTCTGTCACTAGAGGCTTAGCCTGGAGGGGATGTTGTTACAGATCCATTTGGGCATATCAACCCCAACTTATAGGTTGGTGTTATTAGGACTCATTAACCCCTAATACAGTTGTTACATGCCCTAAAGAAGTTAGTCATCAGAATACCATACTCCCAAAGAAGTTCCATCACAAAAAACATCCAAAAAGTGCCCCTAAAGAGATCAGCACAAGAAGCCTTCTACTAGGTTGCAATGCATTATAGAAGCTACAGTGACTGAGTGCTATGCATCACTTAGTCCCTCTTTAGCCTACAATGAGCAAACTTGGCCAAATTTCCGTGAGGGTTTGAAGATTCCTTATCCATTGGAAGCCTCTAGAAGTTTCTCAAGTGTCACCTTCCCCTCTGATTTTTCCCTTGGATGACAAAAGGAATTAGGAAACATCAACCTCCTATCCCCTCTTTCATGGAACTAATTTCTAAAAATAGAAAGGAATTCATCATCATCATTAATGAAACAAACGCCTTCACTCATCTAAGAGATCTAGAGGCTGAAAAATACTGAGTTGTAAGGAGATATTGATGGTCTTAGAATTGAGTCTAAGTATTGTGATAATGTTGGAATGTCTTGTTGTTCATGAGGTGAAGAAGGATTGAAATTGGAAGGATAACGCTAGATCAAGAACGTGGGTTGTAATCTTTCCTCTTATCAATAAAGCTCTTCAAGGTTTTTCCCTTATGTTTGTGTAATCTGTTAATGCATTCATATGATTATCATGTTTTCAATTCCATGTTATTTATGAGCAATAGATCATTATGCTTTGACGGGTCTTTGTTTCTGTAATTGCGTAGGTACTTTCCAAGCGAGTTAAGTATGGAAAGGAGCAGCGAAATCAGTCTAGGGAGAGAGAGATCAAGCGAAAGTTGCTGGTTGATTCCTTATAGTCTTTCTCTCATCTGTTGTTTATAGGAAAAGTAGTGAAATGTTTTGACTGTTGTTTCTAGGTTAGCTACCAAGCCTAGAGGGTTAGCATTTTGCAGAAACACTAATGATCCCTAAAACAAATTGGTGACTCCACTGGGGATCTTTTTCCCTTTTGGTAGTTTAGTAGCCTCTTAGAACATTCCAATACACTATACTTGTTGTCGTTTATTGAATTCAAGTCTAATCCACTGAAAATTGAATCAAAACTAAACCAAAAAGACCTTCAAAATTTCTCAATGTAATCACCGCACTGTCCTTAACT
This sequence comes from Pinus taeda, assembly GCA_000404065.3. Taxonomy (NCBI): domain Eukaryota; kingdom Viridiplantae; phylum Streptophyta; class Pinopsida; order Pinales; family Pinaceae; genus Pinus; species Pinus taeda. The sequence goes on along the minus strand of APFE031123830.1, from coordinate 16,333 downwards.
AAGACCTGTGATGCATTGCATTTCCTGCATTGGTACAGAGCGATTCAGTGCACTGTCTATCATTATAGCCTGCGCTGATCTCTTGAGGATCAGTTTCCCATCTAGGAGCTGAAGTTTTGGTCAATTTTCATTATTTTTGAATTTCTTGTTGAATATGAATGATGTCTCATCTCTGAAATCAGCCTCTCATTTCCTTAGTTTGGCCTCACATAGACTAGATTGTTGAATTTTTTGTGCATTTGTTTTATCTTTTGCAATCTATTGTCGAAAAGTAGTTTTGATCGATTGTCATGTCGATAGAAAAGTGTCGTAAATTCCTCATTTTCTTCGAAAAGTGAAGTGTCGTAAAGTCCTCCGTCATAGCTAATCAATTGATCTATTTTGTGCATTTGATTTGATTTTCATTCAAAGTGTCGAAAAGCTTCATTTCTTCAAAATTGAAAGTGTCGTACAAGCCTTCCTCTCTCTTTGAAACAAATTCTCGTAATCATCATTTTTTATATGAAAAGAATTATGAATCATTTGTACACTAGTCTTTCTTATTACATCATTCACATTAAGAAAAACTAAAAATAAATACATGCAATTTGCATTTTATAGCTTGAGTTTGTGTGCTAAAAAGAATGATTTAGGGAATTGCATTAGTTTGTGCTCTTTTCTATTTGTTCAAAAAGTGCTTCTATGCTCTATCCTTTATAGTTTGGATTTTCATTGTTAAAATAAATGAAAAGAGTGCTTATCATTCTAATTGCATTCTTAGGAATTTCATAAACACATTTCGCGGTGAACCTTCAAAGGAAAATTTTTAAGCAAGATCAACTTAAAATAAACATCAATTAATCTATCAACGCTTTGGAATTTAATGAAAAACATCTAGAGGTCTAGGCTAGAGACGTGTTCCAACGTCTTTAAACCTAGTGGTTGTTGTCTTCACTGAAGGTTGGGTGATTCCTCCTCTTTGATCCAATAAGTGCTAGTATGGACTTGTGCTCCCTATATTGTCGCGTATATAGTGGGAGACCCCAATAGGTTGAAATCCTTTATCCCTAGGAAGCTGAGTCTGTTGCCTTACTGATCGCAACGCACCGAACACAGCATTTGGGAAAATTGATTGTCGTACGTGAAGTCCTTGGTAATTTCTCTTTCATTTATCACCAAGGTGTATATTGCAGTTTTGTGGTTATTCTGGTAAACCCACTTGTCTAGAGTCTCCAGAGTAGTCACTTTCATTCGTTTTCGACTCTTTAAAAGTAAACGGATCATCTGAGCACTTGTCCTTTCAAGCTCATTAAAAATCAAAGGCGACTAGAGTCATCTTTTGCTTTTTCTCGACTCTTTAAAACTGAAAAAGCAAAGTTGTGTTCGAGTGTCGTTAAAATTAATTGACCGCGAATAACATCCTTATTCCTTAGTTGAGTTTAAGTTGATAAAGTAATCTGCAATTGTGGAGGAAAGTCAATCCAAACCCCTTTGTTTGTGGAGAACAGCGAGTCAACTGCCTTTACTTCCCTAAGAAACACCAATTCGGACAAAGTGGTCTCATTTAACTGAGTCTAGTACATCAAGAACTCCTAGTTCTTCATCTAGGTTATTTGAAACATTTGTTTCAACAACTACAGAGACTCCAGTTATTCCAATTATTTCTAGTACATCTGTTCCTAAAAAGGAAGTTTCACAGTTACCTGAGGACATTAGCATTGAACCTAGTGTAATAGCAACCGAGGTTGTCCAACAACAAGTTGATACTCAATTTGAAATTGTTCAACCAGAAAATACTTCTGATCTTGAAACAACTCCATCAAGGGTTGGTCCAGAATCTATCCCAACTCTAACAGAAGTTACATCTGAACCAAAAGTTGTTCAGGAACCTCCCTTTGAAACTATTGTTCATTTATCAGAGCATATGGACTTCGAATTTCAACATTCAGAAGTTGTTACCCCTCTAACATTAGTCATTGTTGTAACTACACTTTCATCAACACCAAAAATCTTTTACGGACCTAACAGTCAACCCCTTCCACCAGCTCTGATTGCCATAGAAGAGATAGTAGAGGATTCCACACCTGGAACCCCATTTCATTCTGGAACTGGGATTAATCTTTATCCTGCTACTCCTGATTACTTTGCTTCATCTTATCCTGCTCCCTTGCAAGTTCCCGTCGAATCTTTAGGACATCTTTTGGGCCAGTTAACTATTGTTAAACAACCGTCAACATCCAAGACTGTATCATTTCATGCAGCTACAGCAGAATCTTCTGTTGTAACACCTTTGATATTTTCTTCTACACTTGAGTCGCACCTATATGGTGAATCATCTGCCCCGGTTGGTTACCAATCATTGTCTGGAACCCACTCAAGGGTTGCTTTTGTACCATGGTCATCACCTATTCTATCTAGTTTTTTCTCAAATGGGATGTCAACAGTTTGATCCTGCACATCAGTATTAGACTAGGCAGTCTAGTCATCAAAGACTTGTATATCCATTAAATACTATATTTTTGTCGTATGGAGAGCAATATGCTTATTCACGACATCCTCCCTACTCCGGGGTACAACCATACGGTAATTTCCCACAATATTCCAGTCAACCTAGAATTAGAGTTAATCAATGGAAACCAGTAAGCCAACCCAACCAAGACTTGTGTATCCAACACAATCAATGCAAACTATGTCAAATATTCCTACTACACCTGTTGTTACTACTGTGCCACAGTCACAAGCTCAAACTCTTATATCTCAACTAGCACAAACTGATCCTGCTTCCTTGCAACCACAAGTTTCAAGTCAAGAGGTTCAAGTTTCTCAAGTTGTTATACAACAACCACTTGTTTTTGGAGCCCAGCAACGACCTCAGGTTAGTATACATTTATCTGGAATGACCCAAGCTTACACTGGTATAGTTGATCCACAACTTGGTCAATCTTTCATTACTAGGCAGCAATAGTTAGTTCAACAACTGTGGTTGTCGCAATTCCAACAACCCCATTTCCAACAGTCCTAACCCCATTTTGGACTTGGTTCACAAGCTCAAATTGGTTTTGGTCACTATCAAGCTTACAAAGCACCTGGGCAACAAGACTTTGCAGGTTATGGACAACCACAATTCCAATCTGGTTATCAACAACCACCTTATACTGGTTTTGTCCAACAACCTTACCAAGGTTACCAAATGCAGATGCCCTATGCTGTTATGCAAAGACCTATGGCACAGGCAATTCCATCATATCCTGGGTACGCTCAACCCGACTTGAATTGACAGTTGCCATTCGTAGCAAATTTAGAATTACCAGATTTAAACCAACTCACTAATGATCCAATTGCATATGCACCCTAGTGGTCGGTGATTCCCCATAAGTTACCATCTAGTATTCTAAAGTTTAATGGAAATCCTAGAGAAGACCCATCGAATCATGTTATGACCTTTCATCTATGGTGTTCATCCAAAACTTTGAATGATGATTCAATCAGACTTCATCTTTTCCAAAGAACGCTTACCGGTCTAGATGCTAAATGGTACATTGAATTACCAAGAGCTTCCTTTGGTAACTTCACTATTTTAGCCACCACCTTTTTGACCCACTTCCAGTTACCTATCATATACGAAACTGGGACGGAACTCTTGACCAACTTTAAACAGACTACTTCCACCCATATATCAGATCATATTCATGAGTGGTGACATCGTCATCGAATGGTGAAGACATATGTTCCTGATCAGCTTTTAGCTTAGTGGTTCATAAAGTCCTTGTTGCCATCTATCACCAAGGATTTGGCAAAAGGCAGAGTTGTCACAGAAGAGCAAATTATTGCTCATGCCCAATACTTTGATTTGATCTACACACAATCTGGCACGCTCTATGATAAAATTCCCGATGCACCTAGACCCGCCTTCACTGTTCCTCCACCTCCAAAATCAAGTAAGGACTCTCATGTCGGCGACAATGTGATCGGTTCTTCAAGCACACAGACGACAAGAGGACCATCTGTTCAAACTCTTACCGTTTCCCATCAAACTGCAAATGCATCAAAAAACACCCTTGCCTCAGAGATTAATGTTATGTCATCTGATAAAGGCAAAAATCCAAAGCAACCAGGATGTAAGAAAAAGGGAAAGAATAACAAAAAGAAACAGGAAAATTCCACTCCTGAGAAATCATTTGAATCCCCTATTGTGACTAGGAAACCTTGTTATCCATGTCTGATATGTAATGACGAGCATTATACAAGAGATTGTCCACACCGCTTTAAGGTCTCTAAACTTTTAAAGACTTCAAATACCTCAGCAATGTTGAAAGATCTGTTTCCAACCCTAGAGACACATTTGGTTGCAACTGATAATGCTTCCACACCCCAAGTACTCATTTTATCCATCGCAAATCCAAAAAACTATGTTTTGCTGTCAACAAGGAACAAAGATTATGGAAATCCGTCATCGTCGAATAACCAGGGCACTGATCAACCTAGTACTTCGACCTCGACTTCACCAAAAGTTGTCCCACCAATTGTACCTGAATTGACGATAAAGCCACCAAAGGGAGTTGTGCACAAATCAACATTCAATCCTTGTGCTCGAGCATCTCAAAACTATAATATAATGGAAGATCTGGCTCAATTACCTTCCACTATGTCGACACTCGAGGTGTTGCAAAACTGTCCCTCCCAAAAACAAGCTTTATTATCAGCAATAGGTGGAATAGATCCTACGGATTCAAATCTTGTGGTCTTTAACCATACGGGATATACACCACAGTTACCATCACAATTAGCTTTCTTAATACAATTTAAAGCTCTCAATAAAAATGTTCACCGAACTATTATTGATGAGGGGGTATCTACTTGCATTATGTCCATGAGCTGCTGGAAAACTCTTGGTTCACCGCCCTTGTCACGATCACCAACTACATTAAAATAATTCGATGGAAGAACATACACTCCGTATGGGATTTTAAGTAACCTGCAAATTGAACTAGGGAGAAAAGCAGTAAACATTGAGGTCGAGGTAGTTGACGGACTCCTTGATTACAACATTTTACTAGGAAGGCCTTGGGTATATGCTATGGTTGTTGTTGTTTCCACATACTTCCGAATAATTGGATTTCCTTTCAAGGGTGGAATCGCAGTCATCAATCAGCTAGCCTTCTTTTATAATAGTTCATACGCTACGGGAAGCATTCCTTTGATACACGGAAACTCACCATCACTTAGAATGTTGGAGTAGGTCTCCTTAAAGATCCTTCCCTGATGGGCACTTTTACCCTCCCGTCACCATCTGGTTTCACCAAAGTGGCAAGAGTGGAGACTTGCAACATGATTTCTTCTGCATCATTTGATTTTAAGAAGATTTCCAACTACTTTGAAAGCGATGGTCATAGTGAGGCAATGCTGCCAAGCCCCATCGAATCGACATAGCAATCAATTTTTCGGGCTTATGTGGCAAACCCTAATCCGCACTCAACAATTGCATGGGTAAATTGGTCATTAGAATATGGTACCTCTTCGGATCATTTTTCACGTATACATTCTACGGATGAAGGAATCGTCCAATCAATGATGATAGGAGATACATCGTGGGAAGATTATCATCATCGTTCCCACCTTCGAGATCACAATGAAGATTATTCAAATGAACTCAATCACCCATCGATCATTGATTTCTTATCAAATTCTGTAAATACTGTAGATTCTGAGCATAATTTGTCTAACATAGAAGAAACAATTTCTATAAACATTTCGACCAAGCCTAACATTGTAGAAAACATTCATGTCGGCAAATATTGTTCTCCATTGGAACTGGATAATTATTGTGCTCTTTTTCGCAAATTTCGTGATGTGTTTGCATGGTCTTATGAGGAGATGTCGGGCATCAACTCAAGCATTGTTGAACATGAGATTAAAATGTACCCTGATGTCAGACTAGTATGACAACGGCTTCGACCAGTTCATCCTAAGAAAGTTGCTGCCATTAAAGCAGAGGTTGAAAAACTTTTGCATGTTGGCTTCATTTTCCCTGTACCTCTTACTGATTGGGTATCTAATGTTGTTCCAATGATGAAAAAACAAGGGACAATTCAAGTGTGTGTCAATTATAGGGATGTAAACCAAGCATGTCGAAAGGACAATTATCCTACACCCTTTATCGACCAGATTATTGACGAATGTGCCGGATGTGAAATCTTTTCATTTATGGATTGATTTTTTGGCTACAATCAAATCAATATCTGCCCACAGGACCAATCAAAAACTGCCTTTATTTGTCCGTGGGGCACATTCGCTTATCGAAAACTACCTTTTGGTTTGAAGAATGCAGGGGCCTCATTTCAGAGGTCGATGAATTATGCCTTCCATGACATCAAACACATTCTTCAACCCTATCTTGATGATTCGCCTGCTCATTTGCGAAAACGGATTGATCATCCACAACATTTGAGAGCAATATTTTTACGATATCGACACTATAAGATAAGACTCAATCTGCACAAATGTGTGTTTTGTGTTGGCTCTGGTCGATTGCTCGGATTCGTAGTTTCGAAAGACAGAATTCGACTCGATTGAATAAAGGTTTAGGCAATTCTTGACATGCCTTCACCTTCAAATTTGTTACAGATACAGGGACTTTAAGGGAAGGCAAACTTTCTGAGGAGGTTCATTCCAAACTATGCTAAATTAGCTAAAGGTTATACACGTCTATTGAAGAAAGGGATACCCTTCTATTAGGACCAAGTAGCGCAAGCCTCTTTTGATACTCTCAAAGATCCACTAATTAGAGCATCATTAATGTATGCCCCAAAAATACTTTTACCTGTATCTCGCCGCTGCAAATACAACCATTAGTATGGTTTTAGTTCAAGAAGAAAGTGGAATTGAACATCCTATTTATTATTTGAATCGTAATCTCAACGATACATAAAGAAAATATTCATATGTTGAAAATTTAGCCTTGGCAGCCGTTCAATCTGTACAAAGATTTCGTCATTACATCCTCCTTCGCAAAACTACCATTATATCAGATTGCAACCCTATGACATACATTTTGTCACGTCAATTGCTAGGGGGCAAATATTCTAAATGGATAGTTATCTTGCAGGAGTTTGATTTGGAATTCATCAAATCTAAATCAAAGAAATCTCTCGTCTTTGCTGAGCTACTTTACGATCTTCTCTCATCCTCCAATGATTTAACATCAGAAGCATCGATCTTGAATGAGTCTCTATTTCTGATTTCGTCAAGTGATCCATGGTATGGAGATATACTAGTCTATCTCCAGACCCAAGCTTTTCGGCCTAATACCTCTCGCTCTAAACAACAACGTACTCGATACCAAGCCAAAAATTATCTGATCATTGGTGATACACTTTATCATCGTGGTGTCGATAAGATTTTACATAGGTGCCTTACACATGAGGAGGCCGAGAAAGCTTTGAATGAATGGCATTCAGGTGCTTGTGAGGGGCATTTATTTGTTCACGCAACTGCACAAAAAAATTCTATGAGTTGGTTACTTCTGGCTATCTATATTCAAAGATTGCATTCTTGCTATCAAAAGTTGCCATGCTTGCCAGATTTTTTATCATAAAACCAGATTACCACCTGCACCACTGCATCCAGTCGTTGTTGTTGGCCCATTCACAAAATGGGGAATTGATTTTATGACATGTAATCCCACCTCACCGAGGGGCATGGGTATATTATAGTCGTTGTTGACTATTTTACCAAATGGGCCGAGGCGATGCCAACATTGAACAATAGCGGCGAAACAGCGGCACTTTTTTTTTTTAACCATGTGGTTGCCAGGTATGGTGTGCCACAAGCTATAGTTATAGATCATGGGTCGCATTTTTTCAATCATATGATGCTCAAATTAACTGCCAAATTAGAATTGTCACATGATAGCTCTACTCCATACTATTTGCAAGCTAACGGACAAGTTGAAGCTATCAACAAAATCCTTAAGCGCATGTTGCAAAGAATGGTTGGAGTCCATAAAAGGAATTGGCGTTAAATCCTGTACTCGGCTCTGTGGGCATATCAAACCTCAGTGATAAATGCGACCGGATTTACACCTTTCCAGTTGATGTATGGTTTGGAAGCAATCTTACCAATCCAATGCGAAATTTCGTCCCTTAAACTTGCAATCGACCTGCTACCCGATACTCTGAAGAAGAAGCACATTTCTTGGAATTAATCCATCTAGATGAAACCTATCATGATGCCGCATTGGCTAACGAAGCTCATAAGAAATGCATCAAGGCGCAATATGATAGAAATGTCAAGTCTCGTGTCTTCTCAGAATGTGACCTGGTCTTGCTTTATGACCAAGATTCTAATAAACTGGGAGCAGGGAAATTTGAACCATTATGGATGGGCCCTTACATTGTTAAACGTGTGTTGTCGAAAGGTGCCTATGATTTAATAGATTATGATGGGATTCCATTGGCACAGCCCCGAAATGGGTTGTATCTTAAACGTTACTATGCTTAATTGAGTGTAGTAAAAAACTCTGTATATATGCTTTATTTGCATTAGAGTGTGTGTTTTTCTTTAGAGTTTTCATTTGGTTAGGTAATCCTCTTCACGTTTGTTGCAGATGTCGAATTTTTTGGAACCATTTGTTGGGTATGCCGATGGAGCTAGTCGTAGTACGCAGAATTTATCTTCTGCAGCATGGGCCATTTTCACTCCAAGTGGTGAGTTAGTGAGTTTCAAATGGATATGTATTAGACAATCGACAAACAACATCGTTGAGTATAGCGCATTGATCGAACTCCTCTCTGATGCCATTTCTCTTGGCATACGTCAAATCATCATTAGGCTAGACTCACAACTTGTCATACTACAGTTTATTGGCATCTATTCCGTCTAAAACTCAGTAATTCATCGCATGTTCCTTAGAGTTCGAATTTTGGAAAGACATTTTGAATTTATTCAATATCAACATATTTCCAGAAATTTAAACACATTAACGGACTCTCTAGCAAACTATGTGTTAAATAGACATTTGCAACATATGTAAAGAAAGCATTTTCAAATCACATCAACATATGAACATGATTTCATCACTAAACCACGATAAAAACTCTGAAAGTCAAATAGATAGTTTTATATAAGTTTTTACAAATAGTTTGTGTCCAAGACAAAATCGATCATCTGACCCCAAAAACTCAAAAATGAATGCAGAAAAATATCCAAATAGACTAGTGTTGTTGATGATAACAGGTCACAGCCTGTGTTATCATATGCAAGAGTCTCATCCAATGACTCGGCACGCCAATGGTATGGCACTACAATCTTATGGGTAACTCCTCACTCCGGACATCTGGAATACCAAGGGTTAAACCCTCTATGTGATCCTGCAGCTGAGCCAAGGTCTCTGCTATGTCCAAATCTTTGAGAACTGCCCTCCCAACAGCTCTCTGCACTGGTGCACCTGCCTCCCATGGGCTTACTACAGGTCGAACAGATCCAACATATGCATGCATATACAAGTTTATTTAGTCTTGGCAATAATCAAAAAACACAAAAAAAAGAACTTCAAAAAAAAAAATAGTGTGGTCAAACCAATTTACCAATAGCGCTCCACTGCGCCACAACTGGCAATACCAGATCTGGATCACCACGGAAGTCCATCCCAGCGTATGGATATTCTGCAAATACCATCTCTTAACTGTCGAACCACTCGAAGAAAGCGGAGGAAAATGAGATCAATGACTGGCTAGCATGCCTAGCCATAAGATCTACCCACCTCTGCATTCGTGGGTCTCTAGGTCCAGGTACTCCCAAAGAAATGTGTTGTTGTTGCATAAGCGGAATTCTCTCCAAGGCAAAGAAATCAAGATAGACCCATATCCAAAAATTTTGGTCTTCCTATTCTTCACCTTGGTCAGCTGGTCTTTCATCAATGAAATCACTGCCTCACACCAATTAAATACCTTTGGTTCCAAGCATTCTAAGGCATACTGCATATAAGACCTGTTAGCCAAATGTAACGATGCACTACCAGCCAATTTGGCAAGGGTGAAGAGAATTGTTCTCAATGGTAAATCATTAACAACTCGAATATTGATCCTTCCATCTCTGTTGGGCTGAGATCCTTCTCGGCAGAACTATCGTACATACTTCCTCACTGATTCACCTCCTTGGATGAATCCTGATAATGAGATGGGGGCACCCCGCCTCGATAGTCCTGTCAGAAAGTAAATATTCTCGGTGGTAAAGGGGATCATTTTACCCCTGATGTTGAAAACCTGATCAGTAGAATCCCATGAACGAACAAGATATTGTAACAGTTCAATTTGTTGTCTCATGCTGGATAAACAAAAGTATTTCAGCAGCCCACAATTTCTTAAAGCATCAGTTGTGCCCTGATTTTTTATGGCAATCATGGCTTGTTCCTCATGTTCTCTTTCTCTCCACACAATGACCATTATGATCCGATGAATGTCTGAAACACAACCATTAGACAAATTAGGATCCAACTTTTGCAAAAAACAGTTAAAAATTTGGAAGAAAATAGTTGTTTAATTTTGGTTTTTGCGCCCATTGCAACCCCCCCCCCCCATTAGAGACGGTGTGATGCATTGAATGCTTCCTTTTAGGTGCGTGAAATGCATCGCACCTTTTGACATAGAAGGGTGTGGTGATCCAGAGAACACAAAATGAAACTCTGGGGGCCTCAAAAAACCAATATTTTTGCTCAAAATTGAAAATGAATGGAATGAAATTGAAGAGAACATGGATAGCTCCTACCTGGTCCGGACGGCACAAGAAACAATATGCAAAATCCTCCACAATCGACTGATAAATTTTTTGGTAAAAAACTTCTCCATAGCTCCAAATCAAACGGTAAAAATGAAATGGTTAAAATGAATTACCAAACTTGTTTTTATATTTACTTTTGCATGTAAATCAAGTGAATGTTGGTTTTTATTCATTTTTATCCATGAACATGTATTTTTAATCATCTTTGGTGGAGTTTTGAGCAAGATGAACGACTGGAATTAGAATCCGATATACTAAATGGTAAATTGAGCATCTTTGACCACAAAGCAAACTTTTGTTTCTTTTTCGAGCTTTGATAAAAATGAAAAGAAACCATATAGTCCTCTTTAACTCTTTTCAGACTCTCTAAATAAGAAAAGATTGTTGAGCGCTTGTTTATTCCAACTCGTTAAAGGATTGGAAATGACATCTCTCTCGTATTATTTTATGCTTTTTCGGGCTTGAGAGATTATTTTTATGAAAAAGAACTTATATAGCTTTATTTTCGTCCCTTTTCAAACTCTATAAACATGAAAAAGACCAAGTTGTCTTTGTCGTTAGACTCGTTAAAAACATTAAATAGCGACAAACTTGTCCATCTAGACAAGGCTGAGTTTCACCTTCGATAGACTCGTTACAGCATCAAATAGCAATGGGTTCACCTGAAGGGTGAATTATAGAACAAGCATATGTTATCCTCCTCAAGGTTGATAAGAAATAAAGAGGTACTGGTTAGCAATGACTGGGGAAAATGGGAAAAGTCTTGAAAAAATTTTGGTAGTGAGTCACTCTTGAACATGACACTTTCACCTCATCTCCATGACTATTTGGGTTGGGTCATTCAGCTTGATGGTTATCACACCGTTGGTCTACCACACCATCCATCACTTTTGTTTTGGGTCAATGCTACCAATTCATCTCAGTGTCGCCGATATGTTCAAGAGAAGTCATCCTGTTAAAACTTCATCCATTGCAATACTATAAACCTTCATTTTCATGACCCCCATTCCTGAACCTTATGTCGTCAGTCAATTCTCATCTCTAAAAATCATTTACCTCCTTTCGTGTTGTAGATGTGGGATACATCAAGGCCCTCTTGCGACGAAGTTACTTCTTGTCGACATCAACTCATCATCCAAGAAGTTGACTTAGAAACACCCCTTCAGTGCCTTGGAACTTGCATACATCAATGGTAGGTTCCTCACTTCCGGCGATAAGCTGACATCAATGACCTTCGACCGAAAGACTTTGTATGGTGTTCGACATCAAATCATGTATTCACACCATGTGAAATGTACTGTAGTACCTTGAGAATCATCATTATTATCAGTGATTCCTCTTGCATCCATTAACAACTTACATCATTGGCTAGTAGTCAGACGATGTCTCTCCATGTTCAACCTCATAGCATCTATTCACATGGTTAGACATGTACATTGAGTGAAGATAGAATGAAATTGAAGACCCAGGATCTAGTTTCATCCATCTAGGCTGCGATATATTCAGGAGTACCAGATCAAATGTACAATGGCCATATACAGACAGTCATCTTAATCATGGGTTTATATTTGTAGAAACATGAGTCTATATCTATAGACGACTATATGATTTATGTATATGTAATGAAAGTTTATAAGCTGAGCATGGGAATGCCTTCCTTAGCTAGTTCATAAGAAAAAAAATCAAATTATCATGAGATGTTGTATTGTAATTGATGTAGGTCGCCTTCCGTTTCAAAACTTCTTATCCTTATGATAAAGCATTTCACCTGACATCGATATTTACGACCTCATGCTTTGGGGGGCAACTGTTACAAATCCATTTGGGCATATCAACCCCAACTTACAAGTCAGTGTCATTAGGGCTCGTCAACCCCTAATACAGTTGTTACATGCCCTAAAGAAGTTAATCATCAGAATGTCTTACTCCCAAAGAAGTTCCATCACAAAAAACATCGAAAAAGTGCTCCTAAAGAGATCAGCGTAGGAAGCCTTCTATCAGGCTGCAATGCATTGCAGGAGCTACACTCACTGAGTGTTATGCATTGCACTTAGTCCCTCTTTAGCCTACGATGAGCGAACATGGGCAAATTTCCGTGAGGGTTTGAAGATTCCTTATCCATTGGAAGCCTCTAGAAATTTCTCAAGTGCCACCTGCCCCTCTGGGTTCGCCCTTAGATGACAAAAGGAATTATGAAACATCAACCTCCTATCCCCTCTTTTATGGAACTAATTTATAAAAATAGAAAGGCATTCATCATCATCATCGATGACACAACCTCCTTCACTCATCTAAGAGATCTAGACGCTGAAAAACACTGAGTTGTAAGGAGACGTTGATGGCCTTAGAATTGAGTCTAAGTATTATGATAATGTTGGAATGTCTTGTTGTTCATGAGGCAAAGAAGGATTGAAATTGGAAGGATGACGCTGGATCAAGCTCGTGGGTTGTAATCTTTCCTCTTATCAATAAAGTTATTCAAGATTTTTCCCTTATGTTTGTGTAATCTATTAATGCTTTCATATGATTATCATACTTTCGATTCCATGTTATTTATGAACAATAGATCATTATGCTTTGACAAGTCTTTGTTTCTGTAATTGCGCAAGTACTTTCCAAGCGAGTTAAGTATGAAAAGGAGCAGCGAGATCTGTCTAGGGAGAGAGAGATCAAGCGAGGGATCAAGCAAAAGTTGCAGGTTGGTTCCTTATAGTCTTTTTCTTATCTGTTGTTTATAGGAAAAGTAGTGAATTGCTTTGACTGTTGTTTCTAGGTTAACTACTAAGTCTAGAGGGTTAGCGTTTTGCAGAAACTCTAATGATCCCCGAAACAGATGTGATATCGGATCTTTCGTCCATCGTAACTCTTTTAACACAAACGTTATGAAATTTTTAACCTTCTAATGCCCCCCAGCTCCTTTTGTTTAGCGGTCTTTCTGCATATCCCATAGGACAAGACGTCGTGACCAAAGGCTTGGTGCTTAGGCACTTAAGGCTTTGAGATTCTGTTAGGATCCTGTCTTCCTTTATAATTCATGCTTCACCTTGGTCCTTTGAATGTTCATGACCAAGCGCCACCACATATCGAAGCCCCTTCCCCATCTAGAATTTCCAAATTAGAATTTACCGGGAGTTACGATATTTCACACTTTTAATGAGCTCATAGCTCTTGGTGCTCCAGCTAACTCTGCGCCCTTGGTCCCTTCGAGTCTTCATGACCAATTGACACATGATTTTGGATCTCCTTCTATCGAAGGTTCTTTTAAAAAAAATTTATGGGCTTTCCCTACGAAATGCTTTATAATGTTTGGGTGCTTGACCTTGGTCTGAGCCCTTGGTTCTATTGAGTCTTCGTGACCAAATGCCTGCATACATCAAAGCCCCTCCTCATTGGAAGATTTTGAAAAAGGAATTAAAATAGTTTCGATGTCACCATCCTCTGAAATTCCCTCTTAGCGCTTAGGCACTCTGGCCAACCCTATGCCCTTGGTTCCTTCTGATTTCCATTACTGGGTGCTTGTAGATTTCAGAGCCCCACCCATCGGAAGTTTTCAAATTTGGAATTACTGTAGAGTTACGATGACTCCCACTTCCGATGGGCTCAAAACTCTTGATACTCGGCCCCTAGCCCTTCGCCCTTGGTTCCTTCTGATTTCCATGACCGGGGGCTTGTAGATTTCAAAGCCCCTTCCATCAGATGTTTTCAAATTCGAAATTACTTTAGAGTTACAATGACTCCCACTTCCGATGGGCTCAAAACTCTTGATACTCAGCCCCTAGCCCTTCCCCCTTGGCCCCTTTGAAAAGTTTGTGACCAAGTGTGAGCCCATATCGGAAGCCCCCTTTTCATCGAAACTTTTCAAATTGGGATTTACATTGAAGTTATGATATTATCTGCCTCCAATGACATCCTAGATCTCGGGTGTTAATTCTTCCCTTGGCTCTAGGTCTTGCGGATCTCTTATGACCAAGTGTCGACCTACATCGGAAGCCCCCTTTTCATTGAAACTTTTTCAAATGGGAATTAAAAACGAGTTACGATAATCTCCACCTCTGATGGGCTCTAAGCTCTCCATGTCTGGCCCCTTGCCCTATGTGCTTGGTCCTTTGGATGTCTTTGTGACCAAGGGCTAGCCTAATTTTAGAGCTTCTCTTCATCTTAACTTTTGTAAAAGGATTTAAGCTGAAGTTACAAGGTTTTCAGCCTTGCGAAGAACTTCCCTCCGATATGCCTTCATGCTCTAATATGTTTCTCTTTAGATCTGGGTTTTTCCTCTTGGATTTGAAACTTCAGTGTTGGTTTTGGCAACCTCCTCGAATTTTTGCCCTTTGAGATTTGTTCTCCCTTTGACCCTTTTGCACTCTTTTAACATCATTTGGTACCATTTGAACAATTTTGTAGTTAGTGACAACATAATCTACATTATGGCGTTGAACATTGGTACCATAAAAATGACATTAGTCCTAGGAGGCAACTCAATTGGTGATCGAAGTATTGTGAAATCTATGAAAACTAAGAGATCCAAGGTTCAAATGCCCCTGATTGTGGCTTGGTTTACGAAGAGGAGGACATGTCATATATCCCTAGAGGTTTCTTAGTAATTACATGTCAGGTGAGTGGCTAGGTTCCTCTGGCATACCAAAAAAAAAATGGCTTTACATAATTATTTATTAGTATTTTATAATTTAAATTTAAAAAATGTAAAAAAAGGTAAATAATATTTTTTTAATGAACGAAAAATCAATTTTAAAAAAATAGTAAATAAATAAATAAAATAAAAATGTCAATTGAGATTACCTTGAGTGGTTGAGCGAAATGACTATTATCTTCTCATCCATATTCAAATCCCCACTAGTGACATGATGAGATATAATGCCCTGATAAATATTGTTGTGATGGCTTCATGCCTGTGAATGTTGTATTTCTTTTTAGCCTTGTGAACTCTTGAGTATACCTATGAGATAGCCTAATAGCACCAACCTCACTCTAGCCCTCAAGCTAAGAGCAAGATTGACTCATTCCTGGGGAAATAAATGAATAAATAAAGTCATTGTTTTATTCAAAACACTTTCTTTTCTTTTAATTAAGTGAAAAAACAATTTTTAGCTAAAAAAATAGAAGAAACCATTAAGATACAAAATAAAAATAAATAAATTTTACCTTTAAAAATCCAAAAAATATTAGAAAACGATTTTCAAAATAAAGAAATAACAAATATAAATATAAAATCAAATAGAAAACGTAATTTTAAAAATATTGATATATTCTAAAAAAATTTAAAGAAAATTTTAAAACATAAAATTATTGTTTAAATGGTTTAAAACTTTAATATAATGTAATTAAAAAAATCATTAATAACTTTAATAATATTAGATATCATTTTTGGGATTCAACTGCGTTAAGTAAATCATTCACGTATGACCATTTCCATGAGAGGTAGTCGTAACTGACTAATTTCTCATGATTTTTGAATAGTTCACTTAGCACTCATTGCATCAGGTGATGCTCACAGGGGTGAAGAAGTGGGATTGAAACTAGTGAAATGTGGAGAACGAATCACATAGCATCAATCATCACT
>APFE031123818.1:0-16234 GCA_000404065.3 Pinus taeda | reverse complement strand
TTTAAAATTATAAATAATATTATAAAATTCCCTATGAAAGGTTGCATGTCCCTAGGACATTTCGGAAAATTCTAGTTTTCGTACTTCACTTTAAAGTTTGCACGAGGTTATGGTAACACTAAATAAAGTGCAATGGGACGTAATGGAGGTTGTTCATGCATTCTCAGGCCATCAGTGATAATCGCAGCACTTATAGCATTGGCAATCGTGATGTGAGGTTTCTATTCGCATTCATTAATAACACAAGTTTCTTTTGGCATTCATTGATACCAGAGAAGTAGTTATCTATTGGTATATGTGAACCAAGGGCATCTTTTGAAGGTATCAGAGATTCAGAGGAAACAAATGACAAAAAACAAAGAATTGATGATGATTGAGGTAGATTGTTCTGAGCCTGTGAATCTTGCCTGCATTGATCTTTCCAATTCCAACCTTACAACGAATGCAATACAAGTTTGCAAGGTATTTTTTTAACTCTCAGTTTTAATTTTCAACTTTCATTTCCCTAGCTTTTCATTTAGTTCAATGACTTAGGGAGAACTAATTAAAATTATTATGTATGGAATGGTTGATTGATCTTTATATAGTCATGTGTGGACTCTAGATTTTTTTATATTGTCCATCATGGCATCTATGAAAATTTCAGTGGATTTTTTCCCTTCTAGAGGAGGAAACGATGAAATTGTTATGGAATGAGAACCATCGAGGTTACACTCTTTATCAAACAGAATCTCTTAATCCTTCCACTCAACCTAAAGGTATGATGTGGATTTGTGTCTCCTTATATTTAATTTTTCTTGTAATTACAGCTGGCTCTGCTCAACTCTCAAAAATCAATCCATTGAAGTATTTCGCTTCGTAATTTTTCATATATTCGTTTTTCCAGGAGATTGGAAGGGGAGTTATGAAGCTTATGAAGCTAGTATTGATAAAGGAAAGCGATTTCACAGTCCCAATCTGAAGCTTATGAAGCTAGTGTCGATAAAGGAAAGCGATTTTATGGTTCTAATCAATGGCCAGTTCATCATTTGAAAAGATATTTTTCATACTTGTCCAACGCTTAAAAATAG
This sequence comes from Pinus taeda, assembly GCA_000404065.3. Classification (NCBI taxonomy): domain Eukaryota; kingdom Viridiplantae; phylum Streptophyta; class Pinopsida; order Pinales; family Pinaceae; genus Pinus; species Pinus taeda. The sequence continues at coordinate 15,164 of APFE031123818.1, read as the reverse complement.
ACTAAAGTGACAGTGTTGACATTTTTACATCATAACCACATAAATTTTCTGTGGTATCTCCATTTTCCTTCATTAATTTGTAAAATTTTATTCTTTCTTCTCAACCCACCATTAACACAAGATTGTTCAAATATGAGATTACCCCATTAGATAGTGATAACTACGATTAGTGATTCACAAACTTTTTTTTTTCATCTTGTAAATAACTACTACCATATACCTAATACATTAGGCATGACTAAAGGAATAGGGTACTTGCACAAGGAATGCCTGCACTAGGTTCTTCACTATGACATAAAACCCAAAAACATCCTCTTGGACGAAAATATCATTCCTAAAGTACCAAACCTCAGGTTGGCCAAATTGTGGATAGAGAATGTACTTTCTGCTTCTCCACGATCAAAGGCACTAGAGGGTATAAATGAATAAATTTTCATTTTATAGTAATAAATGAAAAGTTGGAAATAATTAATTCCTACTTGTCTATGGTTGTAATTCTCCATTTGAGGAGTTTGTTCCTACATAATAGGGATTTAGTTTCTCCTAGTTTAGTGTGTGGTTGAGAGAATCTCTCAACCACACTAGTGTACATCCAAGATAGAATTCCTATCTTGAGACTATTGATTGTATAAATATGTGTGTAATTCAATCATTCATTAATTAATAGAAAATATATTGGTTGAGCTGTTTTTATCTTGGTATCAGAGCCTGTGAGGGCCTGGCCCCTGCTGGGCTGAGGGAAAATAAAGAATGTAGTATATGTTTTTTTGTCCATCATATTTGTTTGAGAGAACCGTAAGGCTGTGGCAGCGAAGACGCGCACAGGAACTTGTCGTGGCTTCAGGTCGATGGCTAGACTGCCCAGCAGATCGGCAACAGAGGTCGAGCGGTCGGATTGACGCGGAGTGTCTGCAATTTTATCTTTTGTATAGATTGGAGCGTTGCCTATGTGTGGGTTCGAGTAGCGATTACAAAGCCATTGACTGGTGCGGTGAGTACATACAATACTAAGTTCCTTTGATGAACGAGATCTCTCCAATCCTTTGAGGTGTGAGGATCATTGGTGTGGTGGTTCGACCTGCCGGCCCGCAATGGAAGTGTAGCTACGAAGAAGGCCTGGAAAAGAAGGCTGAAAGTCATCCGTTGTCCGTTAGCGAGAGGGATCAGAGATTTTGGACCACAATGCAGGTTCCGGGCTTTCTCACGCTGGGAGGTCACAGGATTCGGCAGATCCAGAGGGCAATGCAAAATGCCAAGGTTACGCTGTTGTGCCTGTTCGTGACGGTGTTGGTTTTGAGAGGCACAATCGGTGCTGGGAAGTTTGGGACGCCTGAGCAAGATTTTAATGAGATTCGTGAGCATCTGATCGTGGGACGACCAGCGCAGTGAATGGCTTGCGGAAAATCCCGCATTCCCCAATTTTTTGCCCGGTGAGCCATTGACTGGTCCATTCAGAGGGAGTGTCTAGTGGATCGAGCAAGATAAGTCGAAGTGCATGGTGCATTTTTTTTTTTTTGCAGGCCGATCTTCATCCAGCCACCTCGCCTGTGGATCTTCGGATCAGATGTGTGCCTCTGCTCAGCCTATTTGTGGTGTGGCTACCAGTCAGAGCGTGATCCGAGCGGTGGTGTAGTAGCGGAGGTGACAACTCTCGTGTTGTTGCTGGCCCAGGATTCCATGGAATGATCTGATCAGTGATGTGGCAGCGTGCGAAAGCCATCCTGATATCCTGCTAGGAGCTGATCTGCAGCTTCGCTACACGGCTGTTAGATTGGCTCCCTACTCGAGCTGATTTGGATGAAATGCTGGATGCGGCACAGTGCACAATTGTTTCTGAGTTCTCTAATGAGCATCTCGATTCATATGTCCTGTCTGAATCGAGTCTGTTTGTTTATCCGTATAAGCTTGTTCTGAAGACTTGTGGGACAAGTTTGAGATTGTGGGACAAGTTTGAGATTGAATTGAAGATGGACGATTTTAACAATATGCTATGGATGACGCCAGCGTCCTGGGCAATTGTGGAGTTCTTTGCAAATTGATGCCCTGCTTGTCGAAATTACAAGCCTCATTATGAACAAGTTGCTAGGCTTTTTAATGGATGTGAAGCAGTGCATCCTCGTATTGTTTTTATGGCTAAGGTGGACTGTGCATTGCAGGTAAATACAAAATTGTGTGACAGATTTTATGTTTCTCACTATCCCTTGCTACTCTGGGGTCCACCATCCAAGTTTGCCTTTGGTAGCTGGCAACCTAAGGTGGATAGTGGCATAGAACCAATTGAAGATGCTCGTATGGTTGATCGTCTACTGAAATGGATTAATAAGAAGATTGGAATGTCATATAGTTTTGACGATGAGAAATTTGAAAATGAAGAATTACCAACAAATGCTTCTGATCCAGCCGAGGTTGCTCGATCCATCTATGATATTGAGGAAGCGACAGGACATATTTTTGATATATTCTTGAACAAGAAGAGATTCAATTCTGATTCTCGACTCCCTTTCATAAGATTTTTTGCAAATTCTGGTAGTGCATCATCCATCTAAAAGGTGCCGCATCGGGAGTGGGGAGATAATTGTAAATTTTGATGAACTTTGGCCTTCATATCCATGGTCAGTTGATACTAAATAGACTGGGAGGCTTCCTGGAAAGGGCGCATTCCAGAATCTGCACATCTGTGGAAAAGAAGTCCCTCGTGGGTACTGGATTTTCTGTCATGGCAGCAAAAATGACACTCGAGGATTTAGCTGTGGCCTCTGGCTATTTTTTCATTCTTTGTCGGTGAGGATCGAAGACGGTGAGAGCATGACTACATTCACAGCAATTTGTGATTTTGTTCACAATTTTTTCGTCTGCGAAGAGTACCGTTAACATTTCTTTAAGATGTGTTCCAGCGTTAAGGAACCTTTCAAAACTCGATATGACCTCTTTGCACATGTTTAGGTGTGCCCTCTGGGATAGTACTTCTTGCTATAGTCTGACTTTGATGACTGGCTGAGTAAGCGTGTTAGCAGTTCAAGTACTCTGCATTGGGAAGTCAACAAGAGTTGCTGCGTGGAAAAGAAAGCAGCGTGGGTAAAATGTTTGGTGCACATCAAAAGTGTTGCCATGATGTCATGTTGTATATTGTTTTAAGAATGGTCATGTGAGTAATGTAAATCTGGTTGAAAGAATTAATTTATTTGTTGTGACATTTAGCTTGGCAAACTAGTGTCACTAGTGTAAATCTATGTTGGAATTTTCCATTCCAACAATAGACAAATCTATTTGCAGGAATGATTTATTACCAGATATGAGAAGACATGACAGTTACGTTAAAGATTGGAGGATGATCGAGATAATGTTGCAGGGTGTTAGCAAGCATGAGGCAGTATGCTTGAAAATTGTTCTTGAAGGGAAAATTGTGTTCTCTTCGTGGGGCTGTAAGTGCATGTGTTCTGGTGGACCTCTCACAGATAAGGTAAAGGAGCAACAACAATGTTTATCATGGACAACAAAGTAGATTTTTTGTTTGAGTTAGTGTGGCTTGTGGAATAGACTCCCTAGTATGTTATTGTAATAATCATTGTATGTACCCAAAACTCTAAATGTTGAACTATGGAATGTAAGCCTTGTAAAGGCATTTGAAAATTCGTGGTGATCTCAAAACCACTTTGTAATGGTTTGTGGTCAGCCTGAAACCATCCTTAGTCATTGTAATGTGATGGTTGGTGGTGAGCCAGAAACCATCTATAGAGCTTTAGTGGCTACAGGAGTTGCCCGGTGGTGGCACGTGGAGATTTTTGCTCGGTGGCAGCAGATTTGTTTGCCCGGTGGTGGCGAATTGGGGTTCCGTGATCGGACCTGCCTGGTGGTGGCGAATCAGAGCTCTGTGATCTGCTCAGTGGAAGCAGATCGGTGTTTTTCCAAGTGGTGGCATATTGAAGTTGGCGGATTTGCCTGGTGGTGGTAAATCGGACTTGCCCGGTGGTGGCAGATTGCCTTTGTGGCTATGTGTACACAGAAGCTTTGTGCTCGTAGGAGCAGGTGGACTGCAGTAACACCTGGCTCGGACTCAGATGATTTTTTCTGAGTAGAAGGGGATTGGCGCGTTTTTCGCACTGACAGCAGCGCCAGGAAGGCCAACTGGCGCGTCTGTTAAGCCATTAATCGCGCTAATGGGCGCGGGTTTTTCATTCAGGATCGCGCCAATTCACCTTCAAGAGGATCCGCTGGATCAGAGAAGTTGTGGAACTGTCCGAGGGCGGCAGATTGTGTTTTTGGAGGTTCTGTACATGCAATTCGACTGATGATGGTGGATTTGACTATCATGACAAGTAGTCATTAAGGGGGGGAGTTGGAAATAATTAATTCCTACTTGTCTATGGTTGTAATTCTCCATTTGAGGAGTTTGTTCCTACATAATAGGGATTTAGTTTCTCCTAGTTTAGTGTGTGGTTGAGAGAATCTCTCAACCACACTAGTGTACATCCAAGATAGAATTCCTATCTTGAGACTATTGATTGTATAAATATGTGTGTAATTCAATCATTCATTAATTAATAGAAAATATATTGGTTGAGTTGTTTTTATCTTGAAATAGATTAGTTAAAGATGTAATTTTATCGAGCTTAAAAATAGATTAAAGTGATAGTATTGACATTTTTACATCATAATTGTAGACATTGTCTGTGGTATCTTCATTTTCTTTCCTAATTTGCAAAAAAAAAAAAAAATCTTATCAACCAACCATTCAAACAAGATTATTCAATTATGAAATTACCCCATTATATGGTGATAATTAAGCTTAGTGATTCACGAATGTTTTTTATACTATAGTAAATAACTACTGCCATCTCTTTTCTATTTTTAGATGATTTCATGACTGACAACCAGAATTCTTACAAAAGCCTAGCATTGCTTCCATTTGAACTCACTGTAATCAAGCTTACTATTAAGCATAGCATTTATAAAATCAAGCTTTATTTAAAACCTCGTATTTCTTGTATTATCTTAAAATCGTTTTTCTTTATTAACTCTCTAGTTTTTGAAAGCATACAAATTAATACTATATAAAAAAAATTGAGAAATAATAAGTGCTCTTCCCATAAAATTATGTAGAGTTTTGAGCTAAGGAGAAATGTCTAGTGTTAAAATGAAACTCCATGACTCTACTAATAACCATACAACTGAAAATTGGTCTACCTACAAGGTTACAACTTAATTTTATTTTTCCTCTCTTGGCCTTCCCAAAACATATAGAATGACAATAGCTATCCATACAACTACTATTGTGTCTCCCACTTTATTCTCTCCATTCAGCATCTAGGAAATAAGGAGTGCGTGTGGCTGTCCATGTAGCTGTAGTTATGAAGGGTCTTTAAGGAGATGTTGAAATAATAGAAAAATTAAACGACATTGTTAACGAAAAGAAACCACATTATTAGAAAAAAACATCAACAAAAAGAAACCGCATTATTAGAAAGAGACATCAACCAAGATTGAATTGATTGTAAGGACCAAATTTGAAAATCATTTTCAAAGAAGAAGAAAAATGACCAACCAAGCCATACAACAACATTGTAGATGTGTATTACATATTACAATATTTCCCTATTAGATATAAAAAGCTTTCTTATTAATTACATAATTTTTTGAATCTATAGAGCTTGAAGTTTTTAATGGAGATGAAAGTCTATTGATAGTGTTAGCAATGTTAAGAGAAAAGTTCAATTCCCTTGGTTGTTGAAGGTATATATTTTTTTTGCTTTGGTTTGCTTTAAATTGCTTCAAGCTTAACAAAATAGACAGTATAAATTAGAAACAAATGGAAACTAAAACAACCTTTTCCATTGTGCAAATAGATTTATATTTTCAATGATGCAAATTCAAATGCTTAAGATCATCTAATGAATAGAAAAAACATATGTTTACCTTTTTTTAATAGAATTTGAGAAAAATGTTTGCCTATTTACCAAGTTCTATTGAGATTTTATAGTGTTTTAAGGTAGCCACATTTTAAATTTTAAAGATTTAAGACACCATTTTACTTTGACATTTTTTTATAAAAGATTTATTTAATATACACTTGTTGTTGATGATGATGATGATGATGATGGTTAACGTCCGCTGAGACCAAAATGATCTATCGGACCTAAAAAAACAAATTATTTATTTTGATTTAAGATTTTATTCCTATGCTCAAAAAGCTTGAAAAGAAGCCTCCCGAGTTCACTATAATTTTGGCATTGTAAGAGGCTAGGAAGGTCAGTATTGCTAATAGAAGTACATTTTTTTTTATTTTTTTTAATTTTTCATTTTTGAAAAGTTAGATAAATATATGCCCTTCCAAATAAAATTAAGACTAGGCCTTGAAATTTGATCACTGCTCTGACCGTTGACAATTCTGTTTCTTAGGGATCAGCAGGGCTAAATATTCCATGGTTATCAATCAAGTCTTTCTGTTTCATAGGGATAGCAGGGGTAAATAATCAATGGTTATATTCCATCAATGTTTTCTAGAATATACATGTACGCGTTTAGATACATATGAAATCACTATGAATCAAGTCATCACACGAATCGAATTAGTGCATAGCCTATAAAGATGCAGAGTTTTAAGTGTGAAGTTTTAGTATAGATTTTTTGCTTACAAACTTGATACTTCCAAATACATGATCGGTAGATTAAGTTGAATAAACTCGTCTATATATGTGGTAACATGTATAGTTCTGAAAGAAAAAAGTCAAAGCTGTTGACATGCTTTATGCATCTACCATTCTGGATTGTAGGATACGCCGAAATAAACAAAGTGAATCTGTAAAATAAAATGTGTTTACATACCCGTCGCACTCGTGCAATGATTTTAACATCATTCGGTATAAACTCTGATTATATCAGTTTAGTTTCAGTTCTCCCTCTATATCTTCTCCGAATTGCCAGTAAGGGAACGAACTAATACTGTTCATATGCGATTTGTGTCAATGCCTAGCCTTAACAGATGGCAACCTTATTTTTTACCAAGTTATTGATTCATAAATACCTAAAGCAGTATACAGCCCATCGTTAGATCGAAATGGATAATGTATTTGTTTAGATTTAGTTGAGGCATATATTATCCCGGGCATTTGTAAATACATAACATGATAAATAAAATTTACCCTCATTGATTGGTTTTTTTAAATTTTCAGCTATTTTATTTTTAAATTTGAAAAATAACTTTGATTTAATGTTAAGAAGACTTTTTAAGCTTAATTGCTGATACCAATTACAGGGCAAGGGCTAACCAGCCTGTCATAGGGCATTAAATGCCCTGGTACATACAGGCTATATAACAAAATAACACACCCCTTTTATTTTTAATTTATGTAGCCACTGAGGCTGTGTGTTAATTTGTTATATAGCCTGCATGTACCATGGCATTTAATGCCCTATGGCAGGCTGATTAGCCTTTACCCCAATTACACTACCTCATTAAACTAACACGACAGATTAAAAATTATATATATATATATCTATATCTATATATATATAAATTAATGTAATGAGGTCAAGTGTACACAATATTTTATTTAATTAGTTATATGCATGGTTAGCCACCAATAAAATATCGAGCCTAAGGTTTTTGTTGAGACGCAAGATAAGTATAGTCGTTTGAGGATTTTTCTCGTTTAATAAGCAAACCAGGACGGGACGCTTTCTCAAGTTACAGAGTAAAACATGAAAGCCACAGGTGAAATAAATACACTGGCAGAACACGCCTTCATTGGCCCCTATTTTATTGATACAAAATTGGAAACTCGGAGAACATGACATGCTTTCACTTTCATCTATTAGCACACCTTCATTGGCCCCTATTTTATTGGTACAAAATTGGAAACTCGGAGAACATGACACACTTTCACTTTCATCTATTTTATTGATTCCAAAATTATATGGAAACAATGTTGGGCTGAGTTTAGATGTTTTCAACCCATGGTTGATGATATAATATTGATATGATATTATTAGTTATACATATGCTAAATAATATTACAAAAGTATTAATAATGTTATTATTCAGATTTTCTTTAGAAGTTATTTGAAAGAAAGAAAAGGTTCAAGGTAATTACAAACCAATTTTTTAAGTATAGATCTTAGCCGATCACTTAGAGAGGACTTTCTCTTTATGATTTAACATTGTTTTGATATGATATTAGGCTAGCTATTAATGCTAAAGAGATTTGTTTTGATTTGTTTGGTGGAATTAAGGAAACATATGAGCAGAGTAGGTATTCAGGCCATTGGGCTATGGAGTCAAGTTCGAAAAGTCTAACATGATTTGATTAATCACTGAGGTAAGAGTTCACAAGGCAAGTACTCAAGCCATTGGGCTATGGAGTCAAGTTCGAAAAGTCTAACAGGATTTGATTAATCATTGAGGTAAGAGTTCACAAGGCAAGCTAGCACAGCAAGGACAAATCTGAAAGTCTTAATGAATAGAGTCTTAACCAACGCCAAGGGCAATGAAGGATCCTTAGCAGGGATCAAGATGAGAAAGGGAAGCTTGGCAAATAACAAGGGCATTTAAGAATCATGTACTAGGGGGCAATAGAAGGAATGAATTACAGAAGTGAGGGAGCAATTAAAAATTCTCAGACTTAAGTAATTTAGTAGAAAACATTAAATAAGCAAACAGTTAAAATAGAGAGCACTTAAGCTAATTCTGATGATATTGTTCCTCGTTTGCTTTTAAGAATTATAAGACAACATATATGATATTTCATAACATAAAGGAAAACAATATTCAAACTCAGAGAAATGATACTTATTTGTTTCCCACAGTGCACATGAATCGAGTGAAATGTCCTCAACTTATTTAATCCAGTAAACCAGTCCAGCCTTGATTACAGTGGCTTCTTTAGCTCAAAACAAAAGTCTACATAAATGCTTTTTAATCCACCCTAAATACTTCATTTTGTGAAGTATTTATACAAACTTTGATACAAAATATCTTATAACTATATGCGAATTAATCTAGGAAACAAAAAATATCTTCAACACGAAGATAGAGACAGATGGAAAACAGATTGTTTGTTGTCCCTTTATTTATGAATGTGTTGGTTGCTAGAATTCAGATTTGACTCTTGCACTTGCCTTAGTAGTTTATGTGTTGGATTTCACTCTTATCTTCACCTACTGATACTCTTTACCTGTATTGTTTCATCCTTTTATCCTGTATTACCAGACTTTACCATAAAAAACATTTTTTACTCCAATAAGTCACTCAAATTGGTCCACATTTCGTTATCTGGCAATTTCACCCTGATCATCTTCCTGTAAACTTCATTAGCTTCTATGTACTTAGCAAAATTGGGTTTGCTGGTGAATAGATGTTTTACTTCATGTTCTATGTAAAATAGATTCTCCAGGTTATCATAAAGTACCTTTCCTATAAGTAATGCTTTTACTCCTGAAGAACTTCCTTGACTCTTGGTTGTTTCTCTAATTTCTCGATATAGTCATTTTGTGTCATTAATTTGTCATGTAGAACCTTTGGACTAGGAAGGCCTTTCTCTCTCAAAATACCATACTTCAACATTAAGCTACCTATATCTGCTTGAATACTCTGACACCTTTTTTCTAAGTTAAGAATTAAGTTCCTTTTAGTAAGAACTTTCTTTATTTCTATGATAGTAGTTTTTATGTCTTCAATATCCAACTCATCTAGTTGGTACCTGTTCCTACTGTTCAAAAAATCAATTAATTGATTTGCCTCTTCGGGCTTATCTCACAGTTCTTCTTTAGTCTTTTGTATAGCTTCTACAACTATTTTTACTAATTCAGTCTGTTCAAAAATTACCTTGATAGAATGCCAAATATCATTGGTGGAATCAATGATATTGGCCCACAATATATTTCTCATGTCTCCCAGTGGTTTTTCTAATGTCAAGTCCTTCACCAGGACTCTGATTCTTTCCTCCATCCTTTTGTTTTTTCTTTATTCTTCTTTGTTTTGAATCTGTGCTAGCTCGTAGTTTGTTTCCAAACTTGACATTTGTTCCTTGAAATTTTTTAGTTCTGTAGCCTAGATACTCATTTGTTCCATGGCTTTGATCACTTCATCCATTTTTTCTAATGTTGTCCCTGCACGGGTTGATGTACCTGTAGTGGGACCAGTTTCTGCTACTGGCAATGGTGTCACTGGTGGAAATGTTGGTGCCAAAGAAGCTACCAGAGTAGAGGGTATTGCTGTAGAAACTATGGGTATAACAGTTTGAGGAGCGGTGGCTAGCTCACTCTGCTTAGACTATATTGCTTTTTTCATTTTCTTTTCAGTTTCTTTTAACTGATCATTTAACTTAAGGACCAGGTCTATAAGTTATTCCTCCTTTTTTTTTCTATGACTTCTGCAGTTTGAGGATGGTGGAGAGGAGGGATTTTGAGCTGCTTCTTTAATGCAGCTATATCATCATTCTTCTTTTTAATCAATTATTCAGCTATTTTGACATCTTTGGGATCATGTCCCAATTCTATCACCAAGTCTTTTAGAGTTTTTATCCTGGTGTCTTTAGCCTGAGAGGAGGCCTTTTCCCGTTGTAGCTGTGCAGTGGTATTGTGCAATGAGTTCTGCAATTGATGTGCTGTGATGGCCTTATTAGTCAATGTAGAATAAACTATTTCACAAGTCTACTTGTGCAGTTATATTTGGTCAATAGGATGGATATCCTTTGCCAGAACTTCAAAATTAGCTTTTAAATAATCAGCCATGGATCTTTGTTGTTGCACAGTTGGCTTGAGAAAGCTCATCTGCAATTTTCCTTCCTTTATATCAAAGGTTGACATAAGCCTGGTCTAGTTAGTTGGAGCCATTTTGAGGTAGCGAGCATAGGTTTGAGCTTTTAGTTTCTCATTCCTCGCTTTAATTTCTTTATACTTTCCTTTAATGTCCAGGCTCTGTTCAGAGGAAGCTCTGAAAGAAGATACCTCTGTGTTCTGTTGTCTTTCCAATGCTTGTATCTGTGAGACAGATGGTGTGCCTCCTGTTGGAATGGTTGGCCTGCTATCACTCCATTTCGCTATTGAGTTGCTTGTTGTTTCCTCACTATACTCTTCCTCTACATATGGGTTTAATCTTTGCCTTTTAACAAAATTTTGATCAATAGGCATAGTAGAAAGAGTGGCTTCATCTCGACTTCTCTTTAAATTTTTCTCCTCATTTAGAGGAGTCTGCAAAATAGGAGGTTTGCTCATGATTTTTTCAGGTTGAGCAAGCTCCTCTAAAATTTCAGGCTGCTCTGACTCTTCTTGTTGTTCTGAATCTTCTGCTTGTTCTGAGGTTCCTTGTTACTCTGATGGCTATGTGAAATGTTCTTGTGACTTCTTTCGTGATTAATTTTCTCTAAACACATGTACAAACGAATCTTCATCAAACCTTCTTTCTAAGTCCACCATTACATTGTTAACTTCAACTTGTGTGCTACCTTGATCTATCAGAGTGCCTTCCACCCATTTTGGTTGATTGGCATATTGTTCAATTTCTGGGATCCTATGGTGGATATAAGGAGATAGCTTATGTTTCTGCCTTTTGTTACAAATGAATCCATGGGGATCATAGGCCCAGATGAAACTGTGTTTTAATCTCAACCTTTGGAGGATTTCATCTGCCTCCTTTCCTGCTTCTCTGTTATTGCAAATGAATGGGCCTAGATGATCCTTTATTCTTAGCTTGGCCTTCTTCTTGGTTTTGACAAAGTGAATCTCATCAAAATTGATCATTTGCCTGCAGTACTCCAGAGAAAATAATCGCATGGGGAGATATCTAGGTAGCTTGTGAGGAGGAAGCTCACACCCATAAATTCTGATTTCAGTATGGTTTTGGTACAAGTACCAATCCCCTACTTTGTATTGTTTGGACAGCTGGAGAACCCTCTTAATGTCTGCACTGATTCAGGGAGGGGGACTTCCTAATAACATTGTAGTCATTGGATGTACAAATAGGTCAATAAAATCTGTGTATGGATGGTGAGAATAACAAACCTTGTGGAATAGAGTAGTCCAGAAAATGAAAGATCTAGGATTTCCTCTAGTATCAAGCTTTTGGATAGAGAAGGGAAACTTATCAGTTTAGTAGTAGAGAAACAAATGATATAGGTCCGATGAATACTTGAACACCCTCTCATTTTCAAGTCTCATAAACTGATCATGCATTTTATCTGCGATTAATTTTGCATAATCAAACTTGACTGCAGGAGGTTGACCGGGGGTAAAAATAGACATGCCAGCAAAAATAGTCTCATCTATAAACTCATTAGTGGTAGAACCTAAAATTCATGATATCATTGTTGTAATATCTTTTCCTAGATCGGAAAAGAAGGTTGAAATGTAAGGAGGAGGGTCCTTTGGCATGTGTTTTTCTTTAGAGATGAAAATCTGGAGGATTTAAGTAATTCTGGAGTTGTACAGCTTGGAGAATATTTCAAGCAAATCAACAATAAACAGGGGTGTAAGGTCTTGACCAAGGTGCAATTGTAACATCTTGTTTATGGACTCAGCTGTAATGGTGAATAGGATTTTCTGGTCTGGGGGCATTACAACTTTCATAATAGGGTCATAGTTTGTATGGTAGTAATGAATAATTTTTGGGAAGACATGAACATTGGGGAATTGATACTTGGGCAGGTTTGATTCCCAAAGACCTATCTTATCTTCATGGTTCAAGTAAATATCTTGGTATTTGCAATGCAATTTCAAAGGGGTTTCGTCAAAGGTGAGGTCTTTTATCTGTAAGTCTTTGTCGGCCAAGGGAAGATGGTCTAAATCTCTGTGAGAAGTGGTAACTAGCATGATATTTAAGGAAACTGGGGCGTCCATCCTTGGTTCTTGTGGATTCAAGGACGAGGGAAGGGAATTTTTTGAGAACTATGGAAAAATGGGTCATCTCAGAGAGTGTCAAGGTTGTCAAACGGTTTAACTTCACTAAATTACTTATGTCTTACCGTAATTTAGTTCAGGTTCAGTATGGAAAATAGGGTTTCTTAGTTGAAACGGGGTAAATACCTAGTTATGGTTATATGGAGAGGCAAATGGCTCTGGTGCACTGTTTGCATGGAGCACACGAATCAGCAATGGCAATTAGAGTTCAGCTTCGTCTAGAGGTTGACAGTTGGAAGCAAGGTGACGGCTCGAACGTACTCTGAGTATGCATGGAGAACAGAAGGTTCTTTTTCTCGGTAAAACAAAACTAATGAATATTTTTGGGCTTATTAGCAAAGTCAATGCTTTTGGCGCGTATAATGGAAATGAGACAGTTGGCGCCCATTGATGGAAGTAATGTTTTATCGTTTAGCAAAGGTGGTAAGAAGAATCTATCACACCACTTATGAGGATATGGCGGTATTGGGAGAGGTCCACCTGATGCCATTCATCGGGTGACACGTAGCGACAGGGTGTACAGTAAAACTGCTCACATCGGGCATGTAAAGTTCGGCATTGAAGGCCACCCGATATGAGCATCAGTCATCAGATCTGAACGGGTCAGATCGTGCAGTGGTCGGGGAAGGGACTTGCTCAGGATTAAATGGAGGGGCCTGACGGGATAATAACTGCGGATTTAGGGAGATTAATGATGTTGGGAGCGATGTGATTCGAGGAAGGCTCTTAATTAATCAAAGGTTGATTAATTAATTCCTTTTTAATGCAGTGGAGGGTTAGGGGTCTTTATTGATTGCAGATAGATTAATTTAATCTATCTAATTATTTCATTATTTAAGGTTTATATTTCAAACAAGGGTGGGATATTAATATAAAGGATTTTAATAATATATACGGGGACGCGGTGTATTTTTTGGGAGTTAACTATAATAAATTAATGTTAATATGAAATGGAAATGGGGATGAGAATGTGCTAAGTAAAATGTTTTCGAAATATATTCACATTTAAACATTATAACTTAGGCTTAGGTGCATTTTATGGGTTTTTTATGAGAAGGAATTTTGTATGAGGATAATTACTTTCCCTAAGCAAATAGTGATTTTAATTTAGAAAAAGGGGTTTTTAGGGGAAATGAGTGAATGATGAAGGGGGTTAGTGTTGTTGAGGGGGTTTTAGCTCTTGGAACTTGTAAATCATTGGATCGAAGGTTCGGTCCCTCCAAAAGTCAGAGAAATGCTCTAAGCCCCTTTCACTTAAGGTTTTAGGCGCTTAGATTGTTATTTGTGGGAAAATTAGTGAAATTATGGGTAAAATGGATGAGGAAATTAATAAATTGACTTTGTAAATGTCTCATTGTTATCCATACTTTTAAAGTAATATGATGATAAAAGTAAATGACATGAGTTTCAACTAATCATTCATCATACACCATTTTGCAACCATTCATCTACTTAACCACCTACACATCCTACCATTTTTTCTACTTTTTATTATGGTGCACTTAAACTGGCAAACCTTTATCAAACTTTTCTTTTCTTTTACAATGGAAATCTATCTAAGTCTAACCTTATTACATCCAAGGGCTCAGATTAGACTGTTGAGCTCCTTTTATTTACTCTACCTAATCTAATTATCTGCCAAGATTACAGTGTTTGGTCAGATTTTATTCTCTATCTATCAACATGAAATAGCCAAGTTTACATTATTTGACTATTCATGGATTGTGGCATAAGTAACAAGTTGCACACAATCTTTTATTTTTTATCAAAGTAAATAGTAGTGGCATTTGGACTTGCACACTTTCATGGTGTTCTTTTCCTTGGGGTTCATTTTTCATCTTTTTTGACCTTTTTCATTCTTTTTGTCCTTTGATTTTTCTTTTAGGACATACTCTCTTTACATTCTTAAAATTTTTTTTGATTTTTTACAAATATGAAAAACATTTGCAGAAAGCAAAAGTATGTACATTTTACAGAGATAAACTAAGTCAATCATAAGTTATGACACCTATTGGTATAGGAACATAACAAATAACATATATTAACATCCTTTGAAGTGATTTTACAATGTCATATATGAGTATATATACAATGTTATATATGAATATATATATAGGGTATTGATATAGAGTAATTTAACGAGGCTATAAAATTTTTTGGAAAAATAATAGAAATTTTGGTATGATTTTTGTTAGAGTGTAATTTAAATTTTGGGAAATCTAAATTATACCCGTCAAATTTGAGGATTTTGGGTACCCATTAGATTTTTGATA
>APFE031123816.1:121892-149815 GCA_000404065.3 Pinus taeda | reverse complement strand
ATAACACATAAAACACATATACATAGAGATTTTCCGCTGGATCCCAAAACCGGGACTACCAGCTTGATTTTTCATTATGTTCCTTTCAATTTTACAATACATATTTATACATGCCGAAGCATCCAATACCATGGACCGAAAACCATTGCGTCCAAAAAAAACATGTGTGAAAATCATGCACCAAAACCATAGGTGGGTCCGCCCAACCTAACATAGGGTCCAAAATCAAAATTTTCCGGGGCACTGCGTTGGACCCCATAAAGTGGGGTTACGGGTGCCCTTCAAACTCCTTGTTAACTACATGGAAGGAATATAACACAACCCAACAATCAAGTTAGCAATAAAACATAAACCTAGTGTTGAACATAACATAATCACATGCAATTGACAAAAGTAAAATACACAACAATTTCATAATACTCTTCTTTATTGATGATCCAGATGTTCAGTACAGACTCTGACTACCCTGCGCACAAAGTTGTAGGGGTCCACGCACTCATATGCAGACTTTTATTGTAGGCCTCTGCGCACTCAGCTGCAGAGCCTTCTTCCTATGCTAAGACTCTCGCTCTTAGCTCCTTTACAAACTCATCAATGACTCCACTTAACTCCCCCCAAAAATCTTCTAAGACCTCCTTTTTATACAATCCCATGGTCCGTGGACCAAGGGAAAATCTCATCAAGCCGACACAACCTATCTAGACTAAGGGTGGAAACCATTTTTGACTCTTGATATCTTCACGCTCCGCGACCACAAAATGCAGAGAATTTACATTTCTTTATACAAAATTCGGGCCTTCTTCCCTAAAACTTTGGTTTTTGACCCCAAAAGTGACCCCACGGGACCCGTTCCCAACAAGCCCCCAACACAAACATGTTGACTCGCCCTAGAGTCACTCAGCCGACACAGAAATATTATCGCAAAGACCTCCCAACTCTACCTGGGCTAGTGCAACTTTGACAGCACACTGCGTTGCCACTTGCGTCATCTCCTCAACCAGCTACTTCATCGCTGGATTTGTACTATCTGACTGTATCTTCTGCTGAGTCACCTATATACCAGCCAACTTTCCTTCGATGGTAATAGTGAGTGCATAGGCTTCATCAAGCCAAGGCCCTATTCTGGCCTTGACGACGCTCTCTTTGCGATGTGCTGCATCCACCTACACCTTTAGTACCTTTTCCTTAGTTTGGTTAGCCTCTGTGTAAGGGCGACAGTGCGCACCGTCACTTTGACTTCATCATAGCACCGCTGTAGCACACAGGCCTTTGTTTCCAACCTTTGCAAGGTGGGATCTTTCTCAAAATTGGTAACCACTTCGAGAGCCTGCTCGAAGAGCATGGTACACTTCGTTACGGTGATGTTTACTGATACCATGACGTCCTTCACAGTTGTCTTGGGCTGCTCTCTGACTTCTGGCGAGGTTGAAGGTTGGGCCTTCAACTGCAGTTCTATGATCTTGAGGTTCAGGTCAAACTGAACCTTCGCCAACTCTATTCTGGTGTCGCGCACTCCAGCAATGAGCTTCTGAATCCGCACATCTATGGGCTCATTAGCTAGAATGGTCAGCTCTGGGACAGACCTGCATGCCTCAACCACCACCTTGGTCATGTGCTCATTTTTGTCTGTGATGGCTTTGACAAGGTTGACAACAAAATCTCTTCGTACCGTCATCTGAGCGTTGTTGACTTTTTTCTCACTAATTACCTGTAACGTGTGTTGTTCGAGGGCACAAAGTTCTGCGATCACGCCATCCTGCAAATTGTGAAGTGCTTCACTAGGAAGCGCGACTAAATTGAGCCAAATTCCTTTGAGGGCACTAATAGAGGGCCTGTCAGCTTTAGTCTCTGTGGTTAGCGCTCCCTTCGGTAGCAACATTTCCCGGGGATCTAGGATGTGTACCATCCTTGTTGCTTCCAATGTGTCGGGTGCCAAACTAGTTGATGTCACGATGCTTCGTCCCACACTGGTTTGGATCCGCGACACCTGGATTTGTAGCTTGTGTAGACCCATTTGAATGGCCCCCAAAGCCTGCTTCTGTTGTAGCTCGAACTGTAGCAGCACTTCCGCGGTGGTACCTCCGACTATATCACCAATATCTGGAGAAGGCGACTTCTAACTCATGTCAAAGCCGCGCTCCTCTTCTTCCGCCTATCCTCCCATCTACTTTTCAGTGGCGTGCTCTGCCTTGGCCTTGTCCTCATCCTCCTTTTTTATTTTTGCGGCAACTCCATCTTCAGTTTGGCCTCCTCCTTTTTCTGTTGTGTTGCGGTCTTGCTAGACCCAGCTGTCAAGTCCGAGACAGTATGCCAATCTGCTGGCCGGTGGTCAAGGACCACTGTAATTGCATCGTCTGTGGCCATGTATGGAATTTCATACCATTTTGCTAAGGGTCCTTGCGCACACGTATCGAGACTCGACAGAAGTCAGCCTTGAATTCCACATACTCCTGTAGCTTCTCATACACAGTTGGTGATAGTCGCGGTTTGCGGTTGATGACCATAGGGATACTCATATCCATCAAGATCCAAAAGACCTTGCTATCCTTGACCCTTTGAGGGTCCTTCGTAGCCCACAGCGAAGCGAACTTCGCTGCCTCTGGTAGGACAGGTGCGACCAGAGGAAACTAGCTATCCTCTGGTAACTCCCATGTGACCAACATTATGGACAGCAGTAACCAGGCATAGTTGAATGTTTTGTTGTGATCCTGTGCCTCTCTATAGTTCATGAGGAACTCTCCGCAGAGGTAGCGCACCTAGTTAAATTGTATGCCATCCGTGCACTAGCCCGCTAAGGCTACTACTGGTGCCGACACTTCATCTCCGTGACACTTTCGCATAATCTTTCCTGCTAAGATTGCGTTGCGACTTTGGCCACGGGGTCAGCTATACTTGTGATGGCATAGCCACACATCTTCTTAGTGAGTTTGAATTTATCCTTCATTGCTTCAGTGAGGTCGCGCTCACCTGACTTTCCGCCAAATTCCATGGCCAAATTTTCTCCCAATACGACAGGTGAGTGATCCTATGGATCAGCATGTCAGTGATGGGTATCGACTCTTCTAGCCATAGACACCCATCGTGCACCAAGCATAGCAGCTACTTGATCACTACCATGGTTATGGGTGTGCAGTTATAATGCAGTACCTACAACATGTTCAATAGACCCGCCTTATCCACCCCATTTACCCACTTCCTTGGCTCCAGCGCGTTCACATGATAATCTTTGTGGAAGACGCGATGCATGAGTCGGTATGTTGCTAAATGGGGAAAATGTTCCGCATAAGCCAAATACTAGTCCTCCAATTTTAACAGGGGGATGCGCCCCAAGCGCAGAACTTCAAAGAAGATTTGGTCTGGTAGTAAGGGTGTGTGGAGTATGACCTTTTTCTCATCAATATCTTTTGGAACCTTCATCTTGCCTTTGCATGGAGGAATGTACTCGGGCAGTTTAGAAATGGGGTCAGACCCCTCCACATCAATGCCCTCTGCCCCCTCCATCTCAATGTCATCCGCGCCCACATGGAGTTCTTCAACCTCAAATTCAGGCTCTAGGTCAATCACCTTACCTATTTCTTGCGCAGTGGGATTTCTTGTCTGTGGGTGCTTCCTGGGTGATGCACACACCAACTGTTGTGATTTCTGCTTATCCTTCTTGGATTTTGGACCCTCCTGGGTCGGCGTAGGCCTTAGCCTAGGTGTCTTGGCGGATTTAGGCACTTCCATCAGTACTTTTACACTTTCAACCTCCGGGGCAGCTCCCTCAGCTGCCATTATGACCTCCGGGGCAATTCCTTCAGCTGCCATTACTTCTCTTGCACTCAGGGTTTCTGCGGGCACTAACATTATGCTAGAAAACAACACCTGGTCCTTTGTTGGAAACTTGTCAAAGGTTGAATTCGCTATCAGGGCTTTAAAGAGCTCAAGTTTAAGACGCACCTGAGAACTTAATACCTCAATTCTCAAAATGCAAGTATTTTCTGCTGAGAATCCACTTGTAATTTATAGGCATTTTCGAATTCAAATCTCACCGTCCCCCCCATAACTCGTTCATAAATGCTGGATTGGTGGCATATTTTCACAAATCTTGTCCTTAAATTCTAACTTAAATTCCGCTCGCCCCTCCCCCACTGCTCCATTTGGTTGATTTCGACTGTCAACTCATGAACAATGACCATAACGGTCACTTTTCGACTGCCATGCGTGGTCACTCCTTGGATAGCATAGCTCCCTACGTGTATCTGCTGATACTATGACATTCCTTCATTCTGCGTAGTTCCCCAATTGTACAACTCCCCAACCCGGGCAGTGTAGTTTATAGTCCCATGCATCCTTTTAGCTGCTCAGAGCACTAAGACTATGCTTCCATCATGTAGTCATCTAGCTGGATCGTTAGTTTATGGCTTCAATCGACTGCCATTCACCCGTTCTGGGAATGGTTCTCCATTCAATTTTACCAACTGAACTGCTCCACCATCAGTAACCTCCTTGATGACATAGGGCCCTAGCCAATGCATCCTAAATTTCCCTGAAAATTTATCAAACTTGTTGTCATATAACAAAACCAGATCATTTACCTTGAAGGTTCGTAGTTTGATGTGCCAATCGTCCCAGGAATTTTTGTGCTCCTTTTGAACTTGTTGATGGAATCCAGCTAGAAATAGATCTTCTTTAAGATCTGTTAGCTGCGTGAGCCTCTATTCCAAGGCTCTGCGATCCACCATTCCTATGAATGCCGCTATGCGCAAACTAGGTACAACATACTCCATCAACATCACAGTGTCCACGCCATAAACCAGTCTTAACGGTGTTTGTCCAGTAAACTTCTTGCGAATCATTCTATAAGCCCATAACACCGCGGGTACACACACATCCTTGTTGTTTCTTTGAGCATTGCAAACCTTCGTGAGTGCATTCTCGAATATTTTATTAAACGCTTCCACTGTCACATTAGCCTGCGGATGATAGGGTGTGCTCTTCTGATGGTACACCTGAAACTCCTCCGTCATCGTGTTGATCATCTCATTGAGAAAGTGCGTACCGTAATCACTCACTAGAATTTTTAGAAAACCAAACCTTGTCAGTACGTACTCAAAGATAAATTTTGCGGTTGTCGTGCTCGTACAATCTTTCACAGGTTGCGCCTCCTCCCATCTTGTTAAATATTCAGTTGCGGTGATCATGTACCGTGCACTCGTCTTCTTTCCTGGAGGCTAAATTGGTCCTACAAAGTCAATCACCAACTTCTCGAAGGGTTGTAGTGATACCTATGGATTCAACGGTAGCTCATCCCTGCGCGACGACCTGCCCATCCTTTGGCAAAGGTTGCATGCCCTACAATATGCTTTTGAAGTAGTATGTTGTAGTGAGGATCCATCTATGCTTATTACTTGAAGTAGCATGAATCTCTCCAATAAAATCTAATCCCCATTGGAGAAAAGGTGTTGAAACTATTGTTGGAGTCAGTGTAAGAGCTTCTAATTTTTTCTTACCAGCAAACATCTGATAGGGGACACAAATTATGACCTTTGCTCCTACTTGTAAGAACAATGTGGGCCAATAAAATCCTACCCTCAATATCGTGTATGTTGTTGCTCTCCAAGCATAATGTCCTCCACAAAATCCTATATGAAACTGATCAACTATTCCTTCAGTCTCTGATTCTATTAGACATAGTAACAAAATATTTAGTGGGTCTTTCCAGTATAGATTTGCATTTATGATACAATACTTGATTGCTTTCAATTTGAGAGCTTTACACTAACATTTGGAGAATGATGCTGGACATTCAAAATGGATCAAGAAATTTACAATATCCTGATACCAATCTAGTACAAGTAATTTGTCATCAATGTATAAAGGGATGATCTGATCTGAAGGTGAACGTTCTTGTGGATTATTTTCTTCAGGATGAAGGGAAGGTTCTTGTGGATTCTCCTCATTCAAATTGTGGGAAGATTCTTGTGGATTCTTCCCTTTTGCAAAAACATAAGGTTCTTGTGGATTCTTCTTATCTGAACTTTGAGAAGGTTCTTATGGATTCTTCCCTTGTATTTCCAACACGGAATTGATTCCGAGCACTTTACAGTTGGTTTTAGCCAGAAGCTTAGCTAATCCTTGACCCTTTAATAGCTTTGTAATTTTGATAGTTATATCAAACTCCAATATTTGAGTGATCCATCTACCTCTCTTCCCATTAGTGTCAAGTTGGGTTAAAACAATCTTCACAATAGTGTTAGGAACATAAGTAGTAATAGGTGAATGTAGGACATACATCCTGAATGATTTCAGGGCTTGCATAAGGGCATAGCCTTGCTTCTCAATTATGTCATACTTAAGCTCCACATCTCTCATAACCTTACTGAAAAAGGCTATAGGTTGGTCATGGGAATATTCATTCTTTTGTAATAAAACAACAGCAAGAGTTGTTTCAGAGGCAAAGGAAAATACATTGAATGGTTTGGTATAATCAAGATTGACCAAGGTTGGGGCTTTAGAGATAGCTTTCTTGATTTGGTCAAATGCATACCTGGAGGAGACAATCCATTTAACTTCATGATCCTTTCAGACCATACCAGTTATGTCTTTCACAATTTCAACATAATTCGGGATGAACATTCTTAAAAAAATAATCTTGCCTAGAAAAGCTTGAATCTCCTTCTTATTTCTAGGTAATGAAAATGTTTTAATTGCTAAAACATGTTTGGGATCAATCACCACTCCTTATTTTGAGATTATGTGGCCTAACAACTTTCCTTATTTGATAGAAAACAAAGACTTTTTAGGATTCAGGGATATTTTGAATTTCCTACACCTGTCAAAAACCTTCATAAAGTGCTTTAGATGTTTCTGATCAGAATTAGAAAAAATGGTTATGTCATCAAGATAAATGGCTACAAATTTGTTTACCTGACCCACAAAATCTATTTCCATAGCTCCTTGAAATGTTTCTATAGCATTGGATAAGCCAAAGGGCATTCTAGAATACATAAATGTACCCCATGGTGTAGTAAAGGTTGTCTTCTCTTTGTTTGTTGGATCAACATTTATCTGACTATAGCCTGAAAAACCATCAAGCATAGAAAGTTTGTGTGCTCCTGAAACCATCTGAAGTAACTGATCCATTTTGGGTAAAGGATAGTTATCTTTTAATGATTCTTTGTTCAAATTCCTAAAGTCCACACAAAGTTTGATTTCTCCATTCTTCGTTCTAACAAGAACTAAATTAGTAACCCAATTAGAGTATCTAAGAGAGAGAATAATCTGGGCATCTACCATTTTCTTAATTTCCTTTTCTACATTGGGTAGAAGGGCTGGATTAATCCTCCTAAGTTTCTGTTGATAAGGTTTTTCTTATGGTTTTAAAGGAATATTATGATGTATTAGTGAAGTATCATAAGTTTTTAGATCAACATAAGTCCATGCAAAAACATCCTTGTATTTTTCAAGTAACTTAAGATATGAAGCTTTAACCTCGGGATCTAAGGATGCACAAATTTTGATGTTTTTAATGTCATCATTTGTTCCAATATTTACTTCCTCTATGTCATCATCTGAATTAATTGACTATGGGTTTCTGAGGACATCATTTTGATCAAAAAATTTTTCTAAAGGAATGAGACATTTGGGAATAAAATTGTTAGACAATTGAATGATATCATGATTAGAAATTTTTGGTTTGAAATTTGAACTATCATTTTTAGTTGTATTTTCATTTGTTTATGTTCTATCTTCATCAACTTGTAGAACTAAAAATTCATCTATAGCCTGCAAAAAATATTTTAACTATTCATCATCTTCAAATATCTAATAGTATTTTAGATGATCTGGGATGGATGGTCTGTATTTGACTTGTATCTGATAAAGCACATTAGTTTGATCAGGAATTTTAAAATGAACTAGCAGATTCAGCTAGAGAATCTGCATGAATAGTTTGATCTCTTGGAATATAAGTCAAATTAAAAGCATTAAATAAATTTTCAACTGAATCCCAAACCTCATTTCGATAAGATCTAAGCCTAGGATGTTTGGTTTGGCAAAGATTTCTCACTTGTTTAACAATGAGCTCTGAGTCAGTGAAAACACTTAGGTTCTGAACCTTTAAGCTCTTGTTAATTGCGTCCTAAAAGAAAGCTTCATATTCATCACGTTACGTGTACTCAAATCAAGGTTGCATGATTTGTAATATATTATTATATATATATATATATATAATATTATATATATATATATATCTATATATTATATAATATACATATTATATATATATATATAATATATATAAATATAAATATTATATATACGTTATTTATTTATTTATTTATTTTTATTTATTTATTTTTTTTTCCTGGTGAGATTAATACTACCCAGCTCCTGCTCCATCCTTTGTACAAGAACCATCAAAGAATAGCTTCCATACATCAGTTTGATTTGGTATAGAACTCTCAATTAGATCTTCAATTTTTACTTGAGATTCATGTGTTTGATTTGAAGAGAGCTGAAAACAGCCAAAATCTTAATCAATTGCATAAATAGGATGGTTCCTTGGTTGATCTGTTTTACAAACAGTGTGCACAAATATAACCTCTCTATGCAATTTTAGTTGTTCTCCCCCATAAACTGGAATTGTGGCATAAGACATATCCATCTGAAGAGTTCCCCCTAGTTTAGAATAGCAAGACCTTGAAAGGAGCATTCCAAATTTGGGAGGGATATCTATCACAACTATATCTAATACTACACTTTTCACTGGGATTTGGGTGAGGGTAACTACTAAATCCTTAATCAAACCTAAACAAGGTGCCATTTTGGAATCAAAGGTGTACAAATCATGATAGGATCTAGTTATGTCAAGTTTTAGTTGTTACATGATAGTTTTTGGCATGAGATTGTGTGATGCTCCAGAAACAAGCATACAATTGTATAGCATGGAATCATTTGTCTTAAGAGTCACATAAAAAGGGGGTGTTATCTCATCTATCATATTTCATCTAGGACCAAAGACAACTACAGGTTTTTCATCTTGAAGACTGCTAATATCACTTTCAACATCAGCCGATGTGTTTTGTATCCATTTGGAGACTTGATTTTTATATCGAGGGTTTTTGGAAAGTTCTGAAAGTGGTATAGGAATTTTAACTCTTTCTAATTCCTCTTCAACATTAAATGCAATTAAAATAGTTTTTTCATTTTGAACAATATCAACTGACGGATTTAATGGTCAAATGATAGTAGTCTGAGTTTCAATAGCTTTGGTACGAGGTTCAATTATTGGAGGTTCCTTAGGAGGTCTGCCAGGTGCAAGTCTAGGCCTAAGATCATACATTTTGTTCAACTCTGCAATTAGAAATTCAAAGAAGGAATGATATTTAGAAACTTGTGAAGATTCTGGATCTTCTTGAACCTAATTTTGTTGTGAGGGGAATAATAGAAGTTTGACCAGAAAAGGTATCCATATTATTAATATCTTCAGTGATAGTTATAGTATTGTCATTAGGCTGCTAATCATCCATCAGTGACAGAGTTGGAACCTATTGATCATTGCTAGGTCTTTGAATAATTTGTAATTGTGGATTTCTTTTATACTGACTTTGATTTTGATTTTGGGGTCGAGTAGCAATTTGTCGAACTTTCCTAGGTTGAGTCTCAATCTTGGAAATTCTATTGGATAGATATCTAAGAAGTGAAGTTATTTCATCTATTTTAGAATCTTCAGTTTTATTTTTAGATGAAGTAGAGACCTATTGACTAGTTTTAAGTTTTCTTTGTGTCTTTTCCTCTTTGGCCTTTAAAGTGGCTAAGGTAGCTCTATTTGCTTCCACCTCCATAGCATTAGTTTTCATATCTTTAAGAGTTCTTGAAGTTCTTTCTCTTAACATAACAACAAAATCATCTTCAAAAGCTTTTGAAAACCTAGATTTGGCTGCTGCTACAGGGGGTTTACAATCAGGGGGGATCTTATGATAATTTTTTTTGAACCTTTTGATAAAATTAGAGACAGGTTCACCATACTTTATTTTAATTTCATCAAACTCATTCAAAAAGTAAAGAGCATATTTCTTCACTCCCCATTGATTCTTGAATATATTTGTTAGTTCTTCCTAGTTTCTAATGGAATTTTCAAGTAACTTCCTAAACCAAGTCCTTACATTTCCCTCAAGAGACTGAACAAACAATCTCATGTAAACATTCTCTTGTTCTATGTTCATGTTGTCTGCAAAGTCTAGAAATGCTTGAATATGGTCCTCAGCTGAGGGACCAGTTTCTCCATTAAACCTAGGGAGATGTTTGAAATATCCATTAGGCGAAGCATCAAGGACTTGTGGTAAAACTAAAGCTGCATATCTTGCCTATACAATGGGTTGGAATGCCATAGTAGAAGAGGATGTATGAGATGTTTGTGAAGATGATGATGATAAGGAAGAGGAAGATGGTGATAGAGGGGGTGAATTACTATGTGTGGGTGAAGAAAGAGGAGATAGAGAAGAAGGAGGAGATAGAGAAGGTGGAGACTTCCTAAATGATTTTAAAGGAGTTTTAACTACCAACTTGTGGACCTGAGATTGAATATCCTACTTTGTTTCAAAAAGTGGATTTGAATATATAGAAAAGGTCCCTTTAGGTTGTTTAGAGGTAGAATATTCGGGTTGTTTAGAAGTGGAATGAAATGAATAAGTGGTGGGGGAAATAAAGTCTGTCGATTTGTATTCAGGTAAGTGAACACCCATCTTAGACTCAAATTTAGGAGATCCCGGTGGAAGTGGGGGTTATGGATGAGATTCAAGTGAATGAATAAGGAAAGCTAATTTTAAATCAAATCCCCTATCTAAAACTTCAGCAACCCTAGGTGATAAATGAGTATAATCTGGATCGGATGGAATGTTACTATAGGGATCAAAATGTATTGTACCTTCAAAATGAAATGCTGAAGTGGAAGAAGATGTTTGATATCTTCATTTGGAACTGGTCTTTCTCAGAATTTTTTTCTGGATCTGATAGAG
Source organism: Pinus taeda (assembly GCA_000404065.3). Lineage (NCBI taxonomy): Eukaryota > Viridiplantae > Streptophyta > Pinopsida > Pinales > Pinaceae > Pinus > Pinus taeda. The sequence goes on along the minus strand of APFE031123816.1, from coordinate 138,815 downwards.
CATTAACTTTTTCAGATTCAAAATGGGATCTTTTGTGCTTAAAAGATGCCATTTTGGCACAGTGGAGTCGCTAGGTGAAGCATTTTGACCTATCTAAACCTTTAGTCACCTTAAAGGAAGAGGATTAATATCATTGTCCTAGGAAAACTTAATGAAATTCGAGTCCCCAACAACGGCGCCAAATTGATGTTGTATCTCTAAGATGATAATGGTAAACTATCATGCTAGGGAATATAAGATAATTGTTTTGGGGGCGGTGTTTTAATTTGGAGGACAAATGTAGGAAACAGATTCAAAACAGTGAGGCCTAACCTTTTCAATAATATTAATATCTAAACAGAGGGTTGCTATTAAAATTCACACAATGATTATAGCTTGTATGGCGGTAAGCATAAATAGAGAGATGATATGGATATCACAGTCTTCAAATTGAAAATTAGATAATCATAAGTAAGAAAAACTTTAAACTATGTTTAGAAGGTTTAACGAAATATGCTTAAGCTTACAAAAGATGTTGATGATTTTATGATTTAGAGGGAATTAATTAAACAAACAGTATATTTAATTCATTCTGTTTATAGATGGACACTTAAGAAGCTCATAGGAACATATTGAAACTCAATTGTTCCTATCTGGTTATCTTTGTAAAACATAATAATATAAAGAAAAACACTATGAATATGAAATTGGAAAAACTTACAGAAAAACGAAACTATATGAATTAGAATTCAAAATCCATCTGCTTTTGTATTAATGATTCAGAAAAGTCAAGTGCATTCAATGCTTAGCAATGCTTCTTCAAGGGTGCAACCCTTAATAACTCGTGAAAGAGAGTTATTTATACATTCTGAGAACTGAGAAAATATCTTAAACTATTTTACAAAAATAGATAATTGCAAAATCAGTAATATAAACTACTAGCCGATCTGGCACTATTTTGGTGCTGAGCTATTTGATGACTGTTGCTAGAAAAACTGAGAATTGTTTGAGCTGGTGATGACTGTTCCTATAAAGGTTGAATGTTGTTCGATCACCCTCTAGTCAAGCAAATCCGTTAATACTTCCCAATGTTTCTTATCTGGGATAGATATCTTGGTTACCCTTTTGTAAATTTCATCCATCTCTGTATACTTAGTGAAAGTGGGTTTTACTGGAAATATCTGCCTAATTTCATCTAAAATGAAGAAGGTATCCCTGAGTGCATTTAACACCACTCTTGGTGTTGTTGCATCTCTTATGTTTGAAATTGAAGCTGTATTGGTGCCTACCTCTGTAAGCTTTCAAACATAATCCTCGATAGGCATTAATTTGTCGGTAAGTACAAGAATAGAGGGCAAACCCTTGTTGGTCAAGGGTTCAATCCTACTGAAATATCATTGAACTATTGTATTCACACTGCTGCACTTTTCTTCCAACTGAAGGATGAGGTTCTTGTTGGTGATGATCTTCTTTACTTCCAGTATAGTTGATGTCCTATCACTTATACCCAATTATGCAAGCTCATTGTTGTCTTTAGAATTGAGGAACTTGATTATATCAGAAGCAATTTCTGGCATATCCTCAAGCTACTTAGGAATAGTTTCAACAGCTTCCTCAACTTTCTCCAAGAGGTGATTTTGATCAAATACTATCTTGATATAGGGCTAGATATCCTAAATTGCTTCAGTAATTTCTTCCCAAAGAATTTCCCTTGCCAAACCCAATTTGTTTCCAATGCAAGATTCTTTAAGTTCCCTCTACAATGTTTCAATATGACCTTTTTCTCTCTGCAACTCAGCTACATGTGAAGTGTCTGCAACTGTTTTCATGTGTTGTAACTCCTTGAGTTCATTCTGTAATTTATTGATTTCTCATGTTTGAAAAGACAGGTTTTGAACAACTTCAGCAAGTTGTTCAGCTCCTTCTGCTGCACCTATAGTTGATGTTGTGGCTGAAGTAGAAACCTTGGTTAAATGGATTGTTGCAAGGGGTACTATATCCATTGGAGTTTGGGCTTTCTTGACAACCTCCTCTTTCTCCTTAACTAGTTTCTCCATCTATTTTTCCATCTGTTGTATTTGCAAATTATTTTCTATTATGAGCTTCATCATGTTTGATTTCTGAGTCTTGGTTTCTTCAATCTCCTTGGTCATTGGGTCCTCAGAAGCTGGTAGTTTGAGCTAATTTCTTAATGATGAGAGCTCAATATTTTTCTTCTTGATAAGTTCCTATGCAGCATTTATGTTGGAGGGATCATATCCCACCTTCAGTACCAAATCTGCTAAATATTTAATCTTTGTGTCCTTTTCCAATGAGGGGACTTTCTCCAACTTAAGTTGTGACTGTGTGTTTGCTAAGGTAACCTGTAATTTTGAAAAATTCATGGCAGTATGAGTTAAAGTAGAAGAAATCATCTGTCCAATTTGTTTGTGCATCTCAATTTGATCAATTGGATGCACATCCTTTACATTAAATTCAAAAGAGGTCTTCTTCTGACAATGTGCAGCAATCCTAGGCTATGGAATTTGAGCCTGTAGATAGGCCAACTGCATTTTACCCTTCTTAGAGTCAAAGACTGAAATAAGTTTGGCCTGAGAGCTGGAGGAATGTTTCTAGAACTGTGTGTAGGTGTTCAACTTCAACTCTTCATTCTTCTTTTTGATCTCATTGAAAACATGAAAGATGTCCTCCTCCTTGTCCTTTTGAGTGCTTCCACTAGTCTGAATTACCTGGTGTTCATGAGAAGTAGTGGAATAAGTTGGGGACTGGGTATATTGTGCACCCAACTGTATATGGAGTATAGTCTCTCCAAGTCCATCAAATGTGGTTTTTAGAGACTCATGTGTTGCACCAACAGTCACAGAGATTCTAGGTCTCTTCTTTCTATGCACAATCCTAAAGCCCTGGCTAGATGCTTCAGTGGTAGGGGTGATTGTTCTTCCCTTATTCTTTTACCTATATTTTCCTATGCAAGTGGAGTTTGCACATTTGAAGTGGAAACTACCTACTCTTTAGCTTCTTGGAGGGTGTTCTCAGGCCACTCCAGCTGATTTTTGTATTGTTGTATTTATGGCCTGGCTATATGGTGATATGTTGCAAACTCATTTTCCACCCTGAGTTTAGAAATCACTCCCATTGGGTCATAAGACCAAGTGAAACTGAGACCAAACTTCATTTCCTTTAGTAACCTATCTCCTTCTTCTCCTGCTACTTTGGGATTGTAGATGAATGGACCAATCTGAGATTTGAGCTTGAATTGAAATTTCTTCTTTGTTGCCACACATTGTCCTTCATCTACATTTAACCTCTGTGTAATATATTCCAATGCAAAGATTCTGATGGGGAAGTGTTGGAAATAATACTAAGAGGGGGGGTGAATCAGTATTAGCAAGTCAATTATTTTTCATTTCCAAAATTAGTTTCATATACACTACTTCAGTTAATGGAACTCGCATGTATATGCAACTGTGTTTAAGGCAAATAGCGTATATCCTGCAAACTTATGATTCAGTTAATTCATCAAATGTCGATCTTTAATCAGTGCATTAGATCCATATAAACAGTAACCAGGTGCAGTAAAAACAGAATAGACAATCACACATATGAACAGAAGATATAAGGTGGAAACCCAATGTGGGTGAAAACCACCTGCTGCAATCATCTCTATATTTTTAATAAAAAGAAACTTCTTTTTACAATTTGTGTACTAGCGCAGACTTATACCAGTACATAGGCTTCTACCTGCAAAAGACTACAACCTTCTCTCATTCTCCAACTTCTCCTGGAAAGGAGCTATAACCCCCTAGCTCTTGTACTAGCTGATATGTTTACTAGTACGTAGGTGCTAGCCTACAAAGGGATACAACCTTCTCTTTTCTTCCAGGGACCACGTTTCATAAATTTTCAGAATGGATCCATCAATAACATCATTCAATCAAAATATATCTGCATCAACCGATCTCCTTTGCACCAACCACAACTCAATCAATCACTTTGACAAACCTTCAATCTGATCTTTTAGAATGTTATAAGAAGAAAAAAATAGCCAGAAACCAAGCCAGAACCCAGAACACTGCAACAACAAACAGAAACAGCTAAAACATATTTTATAAGGTATACGCTACTTCCATGTGCGAAACTTGCATGCATACGCTCTTTTCTCGAGGCGAACTTGCGTATAGATTTGCAAATCAAACTTAAGATGTATATGATGTTTTGATATGGAGAACCAACGTGTATACACGCCTTTTCTATAGTGAACCTGCATACAGATCTGTAAATGATGATTTAAATATTACAACAATTCCAAACTTTAGTTATACCCAGATCATCATATTTACAGACTACAACATGCGCCGATTATTCAGATAAATGATCAAACCATATAAAGATACTTCACTTCAAGCCTTAAGGTCTTGACCCATCATTAGATCTTATCCTTCATCAAGCGGTAAGTTTCAACCTTGGTTCAGATCCAGCTATGCACCGTAACCCAATATCCTGTACTCTAGATCTTGCTTATCATCAAATATTCAATACTTGAGTTGCTTGGCCTAATGATCTTCTTCTCCTTATATAGTGTTAGGCCTTTCTCAATACCATGGTTCAAAACCACTTAGGACAAATACCTTGGACCAAATACCTGGGATCAATACTTCAGATCAGATACTTTGGACCAATACCATGGATCAAAATACCATGGGCCAAATATCACTGACCAAAACTTGGATTTCCAACATATATGCGCCTTTCCTTCTGTGATATTGCATGTGTACATTATACGCACTTTTTGTTCTATTAACCCGTGTGTATCCGCTAATTTGTCAAGGTGAACTTGCATATACTTCTCTTCCCTCATTCTGTGAAGTCTTATCTGTAACTCTGAGCTGTTAACCTGCTGAACTGTACTCTGACATCTGAGTAAGTTTCCATCAAGGACAACACCTATGTCAAATCTCAGTCATAATGCCAACAATATCCCCCTTTGGACTTGATGGCAACCCCAAGTCACTCTCCCCCTTTGTCATCAAGGGAAAAGGGTCATGCTCCCCCTAAGTACATGCTGAATTCTATAATATGCTGAAGTGTGCTGAATGAGCTCCATGCTCCCCTTGAATATAAGCAAGGTCTGCAAAAAGATGTTCTAAAAGAATAACATGACTCTATACATACATCATAAATGACCTTCCTATCACTAATGACTCATACATACATCCATCTCCCAACCAAGTGGGGATATACCAGGTTTGACGCATCCACCCAACCAAGTGGGCATATACCAATTGTTTATACATGTCAAAACAAGAGCATTACATCATCCATCCCATGCATAGTGGGGTAACAAAACAGGTAGTTTCATGACGTTTACATTAAAAGATATACATGACATATATAATAGAGACCAAAAATCTGAAACAAGACCATGATAGTCATCAAAAACTATCATCAGCAACATCTGTCAATCCGCATCGAGACCAACAACCATGTTCTCCACCTGAACCTATTCCACCTGAATGAAAAACAACTATGAATTTGTAGCAAGATATTCTAAGATAATGCCAACAATGCATTATTAGAAATATATGCTCCCCCTAAACCTGTTCCAGATGATCACTATCAGACCCATATCAACTCCTTTCAACCTGAGTCTGGTCCATTTCTTCAAACCAACAGATACATGACTGTCTCCACAGAAACCCGTGTATGTACATGACTATGCTTCATGAAACTCGCGTATAACCACTTTTCTCTAAAACAGATAAGTTTTAACAGCAGGATGATGAATCAACTACTCCCAGCTTCTTTATGAGATATTCAAATGTCTCTCTGGGTACTGGTTTGGTGAATATATCAACAACCTGTTCTTTGGAGGGAACATACTCCAATTTGACCTTTTGTTCAAGCACTTGTTCACGTAGAAAATGATATTTTATGGGTATGTGCTTGGTCTTGGAATGCATGACTGATGGCACTTGTATTATCACATAGAATGGGAATGGGTGGAGTACATTTGATTTGTATGTCTTGCAACGCTTGCATCATCCAAAGGAGTTGTGTGCAACAAGATGCAACAACCACATATTCTACTTCAACTGTAGATAATGAAATTGAGCTTTGTTTCTTGCTGAACCAAGACACTAATCTGGAAACCATATAGAATTCACCACCACTAGTGCTTTTTCTGTCATCAACGCTTCCTGCCCAATCTGCATTTATATATGCATGAAGTGTAAGATCTGTATCTCTATTATACCATAAACCAAAATTCTGTGTTCCTTGAAGATATTTGAATATCCTTTTGATTGCCTGAAGATGTGATTCCTTTGGTTTTTGCTTGGAATATTCCAACTATTCCCACTGCATGCATGATGTCTGGTTGGGTACTTGTTAGATAAAGCAAGCTGCCAATCATGGATCTGTAAGTTGGTTGATGCACCACTACTGATTCATCATTTGAGCTGAGACTGCATCCTGTTACCATTGGAGTACATACTTGTTTAGAATCTTTCATGTCGTACTTTTTTAGGATCTGTTTGAGATATTTGGTTTGTGATAGAAAAATACCATCTTTGTTTTGTTGAACTTGTAGACCAAGAAAATATGTAAATTCACCAAGTAGGGACATTTCAAATTCTTGCTGCATTATTGAAGAAAAATTTCGACTCATGGCTTCTTCATTGCTACCAAAAATGATATCATCAACATACACAACAAGTATTAGAAATTTATCATTATCAATCTTTGTGTATAAATTGCTATCAGCTAATCCCTTTGAAAATCCTTTTTGATGGAGATATTTGTCAAGACGGTAATACCAGGCCCTTGGAGCTTGTTTTAGACCATAGAGAGCCTTTCTGAGTTTGCATACAAGTTTTGCCTCATTTCCAAGAATGAATATGTCTAGTTGCTCAATATAGACTTCTTCTTCTAAGTCTCCATTAAGAAAGGAATATTTACATCCATTTGGTATACTTTGAGTTTCTAAAAACTAGAAAGAGCAAGGAACATTCTGATAGCTTCAAGTCTAGCAATAGGTGCAAAAGTTTCTTCAAAGTCTATACCTTCTTGTTGAGCATATCCTTTACAAACAAGTCTGGCCTTGTTCCTAATAACTTCTCCATTTTCGTTCAGCTTGTTTTTGAATATCCATTTAGTTCCTATGATATTCTTATCATGAGGTCTAGGAACTAAATCCCAAGTATTATTCTTTTCAATTTGCTCAAGTTCTTCATTCATTGCCTTGACCCAACATTCATCTCTGCATGCTTCATTTACATTTTTATGTTTAGTGGAAGATAGTAATGCTAGGTAGCTTGAAGCTTCGACAATGGTTCTTCTAGTCTGCACACCTGCCCCTTTTTCTCCTAAGCTTTGAGCTTCTAGATGATTTTTCTGAACATATCTAGGCAGAGTCTTTTATTCTACCGTTATCTTTTCTTCTGGTGCTTCATTGGTTTCTTCTTCAGAATTAGTCTAATTTGATGTGGGAGGATAATCCTCATCTTCTCCATAATCTTCTGTTTTTATTTGTTTTGGATTTTTGCATGCTTCATCAACCACAACGTCAATACTTTCAATGATTTTCCCAAGTATTTTATTATAACATATATATCCTTTACTTCAGGAAGAGTAACCAAGGAGAATACCTTCATCTGCTCTGAGCTCAAACTTACCAATTTTTTCATCAGTCCTTTTGATGTAACATTTGCTTCCAAAAACTTTGAAGTATTTTACAATAGGAGTCTTACCATACCAAAGTTCATGTGGAGTTTGAGTGTTGTTTACCCGAACATTTGATTTGTTGAGAATAGTGATGGCAGCGAATGCAGCTTCACCCCAGAAGGTTGCAGGAGTTCCAGACTCATCTAGCATAGCACGAGCCATTTGTTGAATAGTTCCATTCATCCTTTTTACCACTCCATTTTGTTGAGGAGTCCTTGTGGTGGAGCATTCCCTTTTTATTCCATGTTCTTCACAAAAGTCGAAGAATCCATCCAAGGTAAATTCCCCACCTTAATAAGATCTGAGGCATTTGATTTTACGATCTGATTCATTTTCAACCAAAGCTTTGAAGGCTTTTAACTTTTCAAATGCTTCATTTTTATGCTTTAGAAGTCCTATCCAACACATTCTGGAAAAATCGTCAATGAACAATATAAAGTATTATTCTCCATGAGGTGAATTTTTCCTTGATGGTCCACTTAAATCAGTATGAACAAGTTCAAGAGGCTTACTAGTTGATCCCTCCTTTTCAAGGAAATGTCCTCTGGTTTGCTTACCAAATTGACATGATTTGCATATTGTATCTTTTGGAATGCCGATATCAGGAAGATCACGAACAACCTAGAATCTGCATGCTTTTCTTATTTGAGGGAAGCTTAGATGCCCCAATCTTCTATGCCATAGCCAGTGTTCATCATTTTTGCTTAGATAACACTGTTGTTGTCCTCCCTTGAGTATGTATAAGTTGTTTGGAGTTCTTATACCTTTGATCATTGTTTCTCCTGTATCAAGCTAACCAAAAACACATCCATTTGATCGAAATGCTACTTCATTTCCTTGATCACACATTTGACTGACACTCAACAGGTTATGCTTTAGACCATCAACATACATAACATTCCCAGCTTTAACATTTTCTTTTAAGAGAACAGGGCCTTTACCTTTTGTGAAAGCAGGAGTCTCATTTCCAAATGAGACCTTCTTTTCCTTTTATAAGGCATTATATGAATGAAGTTTTTCTTTGTCACCTGTCATGTGTTTTGAGCATCCATTGTCGATGTACCATTGATTTTCTTGTTCTTCTGCATATAATGCTATACCACATATTTCTGTTTGCAGTTCTTTCTTTATCCATATTTTGGGACTTAATGAAGTTTTCTCCTTTTGAGATGTTTGACGAAATTTACTCCTGCATTTAGATTCTTCATGATCAAATTTGTTACAGATAGAGCAATCTATTTCATTTTCAATAAGAGAAAATTTATTGTAGGTCCTTTTCATTATCCCTGTCACATTCCTTTGATTTCGTGCTACTCTATTCATGATGGTCTTGTAAGAAACACATTGAGCAGCTTTGTGTCCAAAGTTATGACATGAAAAACATTGGCCATTAAAGAAGTTCCTACGATTATCAAATCTACTGACCTGGTGATTGTAGTTTCTATTGATATTCATTCTTGAAGTAGATTGAGTATGATTTACCTGAGGTTGCTTGTAGCTTCCGTTCATCCTTGAAGTAGATTGAACCCGATTTACCTGGTGATCTGCTTTATGCCTTTGCTTGTCAAACTGTTCACTGATTTTCGCTGCATCAAGATAGCTTTTAGTGGAGGTTGACGACTTCTTTGCTTGAGATGCTTATTCAATATATCCAAGACCTGTCTTTATCAGAGGATAACATTGCACTTTGATGATTTCATTTAAGGTTTCTGATCCTTTAGTAAATCTTAGATTGAGAGCTTTTGTTTTCTCAATATCCTTTCTTAGACCCACAATTTCACATTCTAGTTTTTCATTGTGTTTTTCTCTTTCAGCAAGTTGGATTGTCAAAGTATCTATAATCATATTATTTTCTTCTAAACATATTTTGAGCTTAGAGATTTCTTCATAAAGGTCATCTTCATCTAAAGCATCCAAGAAATCATCATCTTCAAAAGCCATCAGAAGTATATAGTCATTACTATTTTCATCTTCATCACTATTTGATAAACCATTGCTATCTTCATGCATATAGTCGCTCTTTTTACTTACACTTTGTTTTCTATTCCATTTTGTAGATTCCTTACCTTTATCAACCCTATCTTTATGAGGACATTTGGTAGCATAATGACCGACTCCTCTACAAGCAAAACATTCGAAAGGTAGTTTACCTCTGAATCTTCCGGAACCCCATTGAAGGTTCTTAACAAAGTTTGCTTCTTCTTCTCCTTCTGATTCATTGAGTTCTTCTTTTCTTGAAGCTTTGAATGTGGCTTCTCTCATATCTGATGGACCTCCTTTTCTCATCCCGAAAGCAGTTAAGATTCCGTGCAGCTGTGTCATAGTAATAGTCTAAAGATCCTGCTTTTCTTCTATGGCAAATACTTTTGATTCAAACTTAGCAGACAAGGATCTTAAAACCTTTTCAACTAAAGTAACTTCTTTTATCTCTCCCCAAATTCTTATGCAATTAACAATCACCATCTATACGTAAGAAGTAACTAGCTATACTTTCATCATTGTGCATTTTGAGAGTTTCATATTGAATTTTGAGAGTTTGCAGTTTTGCACATTTTACATGAGAGTCTCCTTCATAGCTTAGAATGATTTTGTCCCATATTTATTTGATAGATTTGAGCTGCAAACTTTGACAAATTCTGATTGTGACAGACTTCCCAATAATGTAGTAACAACTTTGGCATTGGTTTCATATTGCTTTTTACCTGCCGCATCTATAGGAATTGCTGATGGAAATGTATATCCTCCTTCCACGATTTCCCAGACATTTGTTCCAAGAGACTGAAGATAGGTTGTGGTTCTTACCTTCCAATAAATGAATTTGCTTCCATCAAAGATTGGTGGTCTGATGGATCCCTCTCTTTCTTGATTACTCATGATGATGGATCTTCCTTCAATCAATCAAGCTTCTTTTGAAGGACCTACTCTGATTCCAATTGTTGGAAATAATATTAAGAGGGGGGGTGAATCAGTATTAACAAGTCAATTATTTTTCATTTCCAAAATCAAATTCATATACACTATTTTAGTTAATGGAACTCGCGTGTATACGCAACTGTGTTTAATGCAAGTAGAGTATATCCTGCAAATTAATGATTCAGCTAATTCATCAAATGTTGATCTTTAATTAGTGCATTAGAGCCATATAAACAGTAACCAGGTGCAGTAAAAACAAAATAAACAATCACACATATGAACACAAGATATAAGGTGGAAACCAAATGTGGGTGAAAACCACCTGCTGCAATTGTCTCTATCTTTTTAATAATAAGAAACTTCTTTTTACAATTTTTGTACTAGTACAGACTTATACGAGTACGCAGGCTTCTACCTACAGAAGGCTACAACCTTATCTTGTTCTCCAGCTTCTCCTAGAAGGGAGCTACAACCCCCTAGCTCTTGTACTAGCTGATGTGTTTACTAGTACGTAGGTTCCGGCCTACAGAAGGCTACAACCTTCTCTTTTATTCCAAGGACCACGTTTCATAAATTTTCAGACTGGATCCATCAATAACATCATTCAATCAAAATATATCTGCATCAACCGATCTCTTTTGCACCAACCACAACTCAATCAATCACTTTGACAACCCTTCAATCTGATCTTTCAAAATATTGTAAGCAGAAAACAGTAACCAGAACCCAAGCCAGAACCCAGAACCCAGAACACTGCAACAGCAAATAGGGGTAGCTAAAACTTATTGTATAAGGTATACGTTGCTTCCATGTGTCGAATCTACGTGCATACGCTATTTTCTCGAGGTGAACCTACGTACAGATCTACAAATCAAACTTAAGATGTATACGTTATTTTGATATGCAGAACCAGCATGTATACACGCCTTTTCTAAAGTGAACCTGCGTACAGATCTATAAATGATGATTTAAATATTACAAAAATTCCAGACTTCAGTTATACCCAGCTCATCATATTTACAGACTACAACATGCACCAATTATTCATATAAATGATCAAACCATATAAAGATACTTCACTTCAAACCTTAAGGTCTTGACCCATCATTAGATCTTATCCTTCATCAAGCGCTAAGGTTCATCCTTGGTTCAGATCCAGCTATGCACTGTAACCCAATAACATGTACTCTAGATCTTGCTTATCATCAGATATTCAATACTCGATTTTCTTGGCCTAATGATCTTCTTCTCCTTATATAGTGTTAGGCCTTTCTCAATACCATGGTCCAAAACCACTTAGGACCAATACCTTGGACCAAATACCTGGGATCAATACTTTGGATCGGATACTTTGGACCAATACCATGGATCAAAATACCATGGGGCAAATACCACGGATCAAAACTTGGATTCCAAACATGTATGCACCTTTCCTTCTGTGAAACTGTGTGTGTACGTTATACACACTTTTTGGTCTATTAACCCACGTGTATACGCTACTTTGTCAAGGTGAACCTACATATACTTCTCTTTCCTCATTCTGTGAAGTCTGATCTGTAACTCTGAGCTGTTAACCTGTTGAACTGTACTCTGACATCTGAGTGATTTGCCATCAAGGACAACACCCATGTCAAATCTGAGTCATAATGCCAAAACGAGGTACTTAGGAAGTTTGTAGGGTGGAATCTCACAACCATAAACCTTGATTTCGGTGTAGTTTTGGTAAAGATACCAATCTCATGTTGTGGCTTGGCCGACCAACTACAATAATTTGACAATCTCATCACTAATTTTTGGTACTAGAGTGTTGTTCATAAGACTAATAGTTGGATGAATAAAAAATTCTATGAACTGTTTGTAGGTAAAGTATTATTTATCCTTCATTCCCATTGTAGTCCAAAAGGTTAGTGATTACTAGTTGCCTTCCTCATCCAGCTTCTATAAGGTAAATGGAAATTTGTCTCCCTGAAAATATATGGAAAGGTATACAAGTACTGAAGCATACTTGATTGCTTCTTCAATGTTAAACTGGACAAATTTCTCATGTATGGCTTGAGCTAGGAATTGACTGAAATTATAAATAACAATGGGTTTGGAATCAATAGAAAATATGGATAAGAAACCTAGGATTGCATTATTAACATATTTATTAGAGTTATAACCATGTAGATAAGACAAAATAGTGGTGATTTGCTTGGTTATATCAAGGAACATGGATGAGTCATAAGGAGAGTTTATTTTAGGCAGAGGACTATCAATGGCTAGGAAAAGTTCAAGAGATTGGGATCTTTTGGTAAAATCTAGTTTCTGATAGGCTTCTATCAGGATTTCATGGGAAAAAGGATTGGCTGGTGTAGTAGTAGGGGCTTGCAACATCTTTTCAATGGACTCATCGTTGATTAAACAGAAGATTTCTCCTATGCGTGAAATGATTGCTCTTTGGTTAGGATCATATGATTCATGGCATTTCTTGACAAATTCAGGTGCTCTATGTATCTCAGGGAAAATGTAGTGGGGAAGGAGGGAGTCTCAAAGTCCTATTTCATCAGTCTGATCAATTAATTGATCTTCCATCCAGCAATATATTTCATATAAATCAAATTGAGAAGAAGTCTCAATGACTTTACAATCTCTGTCGACTAGGGGGGTATGATGGAAGTCAATCTGTGGATGAATAAGGGGATTTTGGATTTCTACAATCTGTTTTCCCTTAGGAGGCATCTTATCAAATGAGTTTGCAGACTGAAAATGATAGAAATGGAAAAATTAGTATGGAACAAGGTGCTCACAGTAAAAACAATATGACTGAAAAAGAGTCAAGTGGACCTGGATATCGACTTTCTTCTAAACAGGACAAAATAGCTTCTTAAGTGTCAGATTGTCTTTGAGCTATAAAGAGGCAAACTATGAGTGATCAATTTGGTTATAGAAATGCACTGTGTAACCATTTTCATGGATAAACATAGTTTATAATAGAAAAACGGAGTGAGGCTATTGAATGAACGGTTAAATATGCATTAATTATCCAATGGGATTAATTAACAAGTCTTTGGGACATAAATTCATGAGAGATGGTGAATTGAATGAACAATGGATAGGCGAAAGTTGATTGGATGGAAGAAATGATGTGGAGAGTGTGGAGCGATAAAAATGTGTCTTTTAAACCCCTAATTACCTTCACATTAATTATCAACCCAGGGACGACTTTTTATTTCAAGAGTGTACTCAGTCTGAGGTGGCTATTTACTCAAGAGTAATGTTTTGCAGTATAGTGCTTAAAACCCAAAAGTAAATGAATGCTTGAAAAATAAATCTAATTGAAACAACAAGAAACTGAAATGTTCTAAACTAAATCAGCCATTCAAACAACCATCAATCGAGGATACAGTAGCAATAACTCATTTCTCCAGAAATTGATGGAAAGGAAATTAGAGCATGGACTAAAGATCTGGGAGCTAAGCAGCGACTTGCTGACTCACTACAGCTTTAGACCTTCTCTCACACCAAAGCAGCAATTGCAAGTAAATGGAATGGCAGAAAGTAAAATGAAGTAGCAAAAGGAAATAGAACAGCAGCAAATGAAACAGCAATTCAAAGAACTAAATCTCGCGAGTTAGAACTGAACTCTCATTCTGCAATCAAATAACAATCGGCAAAAGCAATTCCAATGAACCTTACTTTACGAGAGGATATTTACAAATGAATTATGGAACAACATTTATCATATATACACAACACACTTACTATTGTAATCTGATGATTCAAGAGAATATGACTAAGTTCCAGACATAATAATATTACTTCCGGATTCTCATAAATAAGAATTCAAATGAATCCAATACGACAATATTCAATATGAAGGCTCTGCAACAGAAACAGTCGGTTTAAATAGTGAACATGTAATCAACTCTGAAAAGATCCATTACGCAACATAGAGTCACTTACTTAAACTTCATGAATGAAACCATTAATGAATTAGTCGTAACAGAGCATGGAACAGCATATAACAAATACATCAGATTACCAAACTATATAAACAATCCACACAGAAATCACAGTATAATGATACAGCAGCAATTGTAAAAATATGATACACAACAGCAGCAGCGTACTCCACCAGAGGCTGAGCCCTTAGCCGCCAGCGCACGCTGCTGGGTTACTTCAGAAGGAAAAGAGTGAACAGCAACACCCAAATTATGTATTAATCAACAAACTGTGGAATCATTACACCAAAAAATGCTTAAGAATTATAGCATGCAACAATCCCTATCCTATCATGGATAATCCAGCATCATTCTCCATCATTCGAATTCCCCCTTTTCTGAAGTCATTTTGCAGTCCTCCCTCTCTGATCTTTGTTTTCATTTAAATAGAGAAAGATCAGAGAGCAGTTACAACATAGATAATTACAACATGATTTCTTTTACAAATTTGGGTTGATTCTAACCAACTGATTAACAAGAAAATATATTTCCTTTCATCTCTCAACAAAAGCAAGACAAATTTGGGTTTGCAGCTGAGATTTGGAGGACGGCCGCAACTGCAAATATGAGAAAATTGTGCTCAAAGAACCCTGCGTTTCTCCCAGTACAAGCCGAATTTGGGCAAACCGTTGTTCATGAAATTAATTGGGCCCGTTCTGGACAAAACCCATGTTCCGGATTTCTCAAATTTGTCTTCATTTGCTCAGAATCTCAACCGAAAAACTGTCACTCCTTAAACCAGCGAATTTCTGAGTTGGCATATTTAAAAATCAAATCTTCAATCTGAAGTTACCTGAGAAAATGTGAATAATGTTATAACCAACTTATTAGAACTATCATTGGTAAAATAATGCATAATTATCAATTTATTAGAAATGAAGGAGAATAAATAATATAAGAAC
This sequence comes from Pinus taeda, assembly GCA_000404065.3. NCBI lineage: Eukaryota > Viridiplantae > Streptophyta > Pinopsida > Pinales > Pinaceae > Pinus > Pinus taeda. The sequence continues at coordinate 123,316 of APFE031123816.1, read as the reverse complement.
ATAAATCATCATAAAATGGATTTATATAATAAATTATAATAAATGACATGATGAAGAATGGTAGAAATGGGTGGAATAAATGTTCGCAAGTGACAATAATAATGGCATATTAACGATCCAACATACCCCCACACTCAATATGTTGCATGTCCTCATGCAACGAAAACTGAATATATTGCATGTCCTTATGCAACCCAAGGACAGAAACCATGTGTACCAAGCAAATATGTTCATCTCAGCTCATGAAATGGATAGAACAAATGAATCCTTCCTTAATAAATGAATATTCACTTTTAGTAATCTTGATGAAGGCATAACAATTTTTACATTGACATTCAATTATATGTATATATGAAGTTGCAACAAAATATGATATAGATAACATCAAACTTCATTAACCATTTTGTCAAAAACTACAAACCAGATTTTGTTGAAATGTTGCAAGTAGATTTGTAATATATGAAGGCTTCTATGATCCAAAGATCAGATCATTTTGATGCATGGATCATGAGATATAAACAAAATGGTTGTAGGTCAGAGTGCATGATTTCTGAACTTTTATGAACCAATTTATCTTGAAATTGTGTGGATTTGTATTAATGATACGTATGTGTTTTCCAAAAATTACAAGGATTGAGTTCATAGTTTTAAAAATATGTGGACATCAATTTCTGCACTGTGTAAAAATGAAATTGTATGCCTTAAATAAGGAAGAAAGTAAAAAACATCCATCATGCATAGCAATTCAATTGTATGCCTTAAATAAGGAAGGAAGTAGAAAACATCCATCATGCATAGCAATTCCTCCCCCTCTCTAAAAAATTAGCATGCTCTCATGCGATGCTAGAAAACAAATAGAGGTGGTTGCTACCAGCTATTGAATTCTATGCTTGGTGTAAAACAACATGGAATAAGGGAGGTGTTGAGAGTGAATAAGAATAGCAATGGATGATAAAGAATATGAATGACGTGGTCATAAGAAAGAAATGAATAAAAGGAACACTCCCCCACACTCGAAAATGATATGCTGCTGAAAAAGGGGAAGTGATAAAGATGTGGAATAAAAGATGACAAATAATGCTCAAAATGGATTTTCATTAAATTCTCCTAAATTCATAATAAATTAGAAACCTATGCGATTTTACCTCAAGTTTTACCTCCAAAAGAAAAATGTGGAATGACATATATGTATTGACAGTTGTTGAAGCTGATGTAGGCAAAGTGGGTGCCGAAAGTGATGCAAAAGGTGGAATCCAGGGAAGCACATCATGTCTGAAGAATTGTTCACATTCGCGAGCCTCTATTGTGAAGTGCAATAGTGTGGTCATGCTACGAATAGAATTCTGCCCATACTTGTTGTTCTCCTGTAAACAAAGCACTATTTGGTATACAATGTTCTTGAATCCATAGTGTTAGCTTTGAAT